>SNQJ01S0141166.1:0-17705 GCA_010110895.2 Picea sitchensis
TTTTACGTTTGTAATTAAACACATTTCAGGTACTGCTAACAAAGTGGCTGATGCTTTGAGCAGGAAGTGTTTGTTGCTGCAAGAGTTCCGAGTCAAAACATTGGTTTTGAAAATCTTGGAGACATGTATGCAGGTGATGCAGATTTTGCAGAGGCATACGAGGCAGCTGAGAATCCAGTTCTCAGAGATAGAACCCCATGGATGGATTACCTGATCCAAAATGGATTACTGTTCATAGGAAATCAATTATGCATTCCACATTGCTCCATGAGGGAGAATCTGCTAAAAGAAAAACACAGTGGTGGATTAGCAAGGCATTTTGGCCACGACAAGACGTTTGCAAAGATAAGCGAAGAATACTTCTGGCCGAAGATGCGAATAGATGTCAAGAAATTTGTTGATAGGTGCAAAATTTTCCAGCATTCAAAAGGCAGGAAGCAAAATGCAGGATTCTATCAATCATTACCCATACCCGAGAGGTCGTGGTATGAAATCAGCATGGATTTCATATTGGGATTACTGAGAACGCAAAGAGGACATGATTCGATCTTTGTGGTGGTAGACAAGTTCTCAAAAATGGCACATTTTATTCCATGCCAGAAGACCAGCGATGCGACTCATATCACAAATTTGTTCTTCAAATAGGTTGTTAGGCTTCATGGGTTACCCAAAAGCATAATATTGGATAGGGATACCAAATTCATTGGACATTTCTGGAGGACACTATGGAAGAATATGGGAACTAACTTAATTTTTAGTTCTGCTTATCATCCTCAGATGGATGGGCAAACATAGGTGGTAAATAGGAGTCTAGGAGACTTACTAAGAAGCTTGGTGACAGAGCACCAAAGCAACTAGGATAATGTGTTGCCACAGGCAGAGTTTGCGTACAATGATTCAGTAAACAGAAGCACAGGAATAAGTCATTTTGAAATTGTATATGGAAGGCAACCAAGAGGAGTATCTGAACTGAGGGATTCAAAGCAGATAATGACTAAGAGCACAAACGCTGAAGAATTCGCAGAAGCGATGGAAGAACTTCACAGCAGAGTGAAGCAGTGATTGCTGGAATCAAACCAAGAATATAAACGCAGAGCGGATCAACATTGGAGACAACTTCAATTTGAAGTTGGTGATTGATGCAGGAGCATCACTCACTCATCAAGCGAGCCAGTGTGGAGCAGAAGACAGTTGGACAACGCCAGCACAAATTTTGAAAACACCTTGATATTTGTTTTGCCAAACATTAATGTGTGGATTTAATGAAGCACACCTTGTATATTGTAATGGACCTTGAGCCTTTAAGCTCTCGTCCTTAGGTAGATGAGGCATTTAAGATATTTAATGTAAAGTAGATAGAATATTTAATTCTAGATTTGATAGATTTAGAGCGCAAGAGGGAAACGGGATATAGACACCCTCATTGTATCATTGTAACATTAGCTTGAGCAGGAAGAGAAGAGCATGCAGAGAATTGTATGAAGAACACGCATGTACAGATATTTGAATTAATAGAAAGAGTTCTGATTCAAATTCATGGTTTGTGTTGCTTTCTCTGTGTATTGACATTATACTCATGCATGTTTGCTTCCTGTCATACAATTGCTTCTATATGATGTGTATGTGATTTCATGGTTGAATTGAAGTCAGAGAAGAAGGAATTTGAATGAGTTTCAATTGTTTCTCTGATTGAGCCGAGAGATTCCTGCAAGGAGTGTAGTTGAATTTGTCCGCAAGGAGTGTGTGACTGCAGGGTTCAATTTGAGAAAGATTTTGTTCTTATTCATCTCAGAAGTGCAGGTTGACACCGGGGCCGTGCAAGGCATGCGCAGGCTAGACGAAGTCTCAGAGTTGTGATTCTGAGTAAAAAAGGGATTAAGATTGTTGCTGCAGGTGTGCGCAGAATCGAACTTCAACACTTAGGAGTTGTTGAAGATTTGATGCAAGGAGTGCGTGCAAGAGTTATTGAAGAGACTCGAAAGTTTGGAAAATCTCAGGAGGGATAGACCTTCAAGTTTGTTGAAGGGACGAGCCAGAAGTTGTGCGTAAGCAGGTTGCCATGAAGAGACACAGGTTGGTGAACAAGTCTCGTAGAGAGACATTTCTTCATTTCGGGAAAATAATGTAAGGAAGAAACGGACGGACGGAATTCTCCTAGGATATCTCACGAAGCTCCGTGGACCGTTGGATCTTGCGGGGTGCAAGGAGGCCCCAGTGCAGGCATAGAAAAGGTTCAAAGCTCAGGAGGACAGGAGCTGTCGATCGAGATCACGAGGAGTGTGGTTCTACTCATGGATCGACATATCGAGAGTTCGTGAGGTAAGACTCCAACTCTTCGAAGCGGAAGTCGCGATATAGCGATATATGAAGTCCCGATGATTGTGTATATATTGTGGGCCACAGCAGGGTGACGTGACAGGTGACGTGATATATCGGTGTCTCGACGTCTCGGACATCGGGAGTTGAGGTAGGAATCATTTGGCCACGCGAGTGACGAAGTCGCGAGGGAGCGAGATCGTGATTTGTCGGCATTTCGGTGCATCGGATATCGAAGGTTGGAACCCCGAATGCTTAGTGTCACGAGCAGTGAAGACACGATAGAGCGAAGTCCCGATAGTGGAGGGAGAATTCAGCGTTGACTGGCGCATCAGATCTTGAGAAGTCGAGAGTATATTGAGAATCCGTGAACTCGCGAAGCCGTGAAGTTCTGATCCTCCGAGTGCAGAAGAGGAGGATTACGCGAAGTGAACTGTGGGTGTAGATTTCTCGATAGGGAAATAGGAGAACTGTCGATTTCTTTGGGCCGAAAGGAAAGAAGGTCATGTGAGAGCGATCATGCTCCAAGGAGTGTGGTCGGCTTTCTATCAAGTGGTATCAGAGCGGGAATATCTTTTGCTTTCTGTAGCAAAAGAAGAAGATTCTCCATGCCACCCAGAAGAGAAAGACAGTCACCTGATCCCGAAGATAGGGAAGTGCGAAGAAGAGGTAGGCTGGCAGGAAATCCAGAAATGGAAAGACAGATCAGAGATCTCTGAGCAAGGCTTGAAGAGATGGAGATAGCTCAAAGACGCAGAGTTGGTGCAGGGGATCTTAGTGATTCCGATGTTGAAGAGGAAGCTGGACATGAAGAAGAGGTCACAACAGAGGATGCATCAACTGAGCGGTTGATTAAAGCCATTTCTAGAATGGGTGCGAAGACAAAAATGGACATTCCAGTTTATGAAGGAAGTCTGGATGCAGAGGAACTACTAGATTGGATTAGAGATCTTGATACTTACTTCGATTATGAAGATATCGAAGAGGATAAGAAGGTCAAGCACATTGTTACGTGCTTGAAAGGACACACAGCATTATGGTGGGACGAGCTTCAAGCTGATAGGCACTGCAAGGGCAAACAAAAGATTAAAATTTGGGATCGGATGATCGCAAAAATGAAGGCGAAGTTCATCCCAAGAGACTATCAAATTACTCTGTTCAGGAGAATGTAGAACTTGAGACAGAAACTGATGACAGTGAAGGAGTATACTGAAGAATTCTATCGACTGAACATCAGAGCAGGTCATCGGGAGAGCGATGATGAGAAAGTTTCCAGATACCTGAATGGTCTGAGATACGACATTCAGTATGAATTGAGCATGGTAACCATCTGAACAGTTGAGGATGCTTATCAGATGGCTCTGAAAGCTGAAGAAAATATGAGTCGTAAGCAAGGACAGCGAGGGCGAGGCAGAAGCCAGCCAAGAGGCAAGGCAGTTTCCCAGGACAAATTCCAGAAGCCCAAGGAGGAATGGAAGAAACCTCAGGGTAGGGTAGAAAGAGGTGGTACCTCACAGAAAGGACCATACATTGAATAGAGGGGGCAGTATAATGAGCAGAAGGGAGATTATGTTGATGCAAATACTTTTCCACGTACCAGAGGCAGAGGAAGAGGCCGAGGAGGAGTAATCACATGTTTCACATGTGGGAAGAATGGGAACAGGTCATTCAAGTGTCCAGAGAAAAAGAAGGATAGTGGAGAAGCTCACATCACAGAAGCGCAGAGGTGTGATGCTGAGACTGAAGATGCTGAAGGCGGAAGATCACTTGGGATGCATAAAGTCCTTTTAACACCTGAGAAGGAGGTGGAAGACTCAGTTCAAAGGACTAGCCTTTTCAGAACATCTTGCAAAACCAAGGACAGGGTATGCAAGGTTATCGTAGATAGTGGTAGCACGGATAATCTCGTTTCAACCGAGATGGTAGAGAATTTGGAGCTAGAGACGAATGATCATCCCAGTCCATATAAAGTTTCATGGCTACAGAAAGGACACCAGGTGAGTGTTACTAAACAGTGCTTGGTTGAATTCAAAATAGGAGGATACAATGATAAGATTCTGTGTGATGTTATTCCCATGGATGTATGTCATTTATTGCTGTGAAGACCATGGCAATATGACAGAAATGTGATTCATGATGGGAGAATGAACACATATACCTTGGAGAAAAATGGGAGAACCCATATGTTGCTTCCAATAAAGGATAAGGAGGTGAGACCGGAAGTAAGCAACACAATACTTCTCATGAGTGGGAAGGAACTTCTCACAGAGATGGAGAAGAAAGAAGATCCACAGTTCTTTGTGGTCAGAAAGCCAAGAATTGTTCTGACTAGCACAAGAGTGGATAGTTTACCAGATGAAATTCAAGAACTGCTGGAAGAGTTCACTGATATCATAGTGGATGAATTACCCCATTCGTTGCCACCAGTAAGGAGTGTGAGTCATCACATTGATATCATACCAGGAAGTAGTTTTCCGAACAAGGCTGCGTACAGATTGACACCACAAGAAAATGAGGAGGTCAAAAAGCAAGTTCAGGAGTTATTGGACAAAGGGTTGGTCAGGGAAAGCCTGAGTCCATGTGTTGTTCCAACAGTACTCAGTCCGAAGAAAGACGGAGGCTGGAGGACGTGTACCAACTCAAGAGCGATTAATAAGATAACCATCCGGTACAGGTTTCCACTACCGAGAATGGATGATCTGATGGATTGCTTGAGTGGGGAAAAATTATTTTCAAAGATCGACTTGAAGAGTGGATATCACCAGATTCGCATGAGGAAAGGCGATGAATGGAAAACCACCTTCAAAACCAATGAAGGATTGTATGAATGGCTAGTCATGCCATTTGGTTTGACGAATGCGCCAAGTACCTTTATGAGGATGATGAATGAAGTCCTGAAGGAGTTCATCGGGAAATTTGTAGTTGTATATCTGGATGATATACTGATTTTCAGCAAGACGAAGGATGAACATTTGAAGCATTTAGCTGCAGTAATGAGGAAGCTAAAGCAAGAGAAGTTGTTGATTAATATGAAGAAATCTTCATTCATGCAGACAGAGCTCATCTATTTGGGTTTTTTTGTTTCGACGAATGAATTGAAAATGGATCCAAGTAAGGTGGAAGTGATTAAGAATTGGCCATCACCGAGAAATGTTTTCGAGGTGAGAAGTTTCCATGGTTTGGCTAGTTTCTACCGAAAATTCATCAGGAATTCCAGTGGAATTAGTGCAGCGATGATGGACACAGTGAAGAAGCGGCATAAGAATTTTCATTGGACAACAGAGGCTAATGAGAGCTTCAATCTGTTGAAGCGAAAGATAATGGAGTGACAAGTGTTAGTGTTGTCGGATTTTCAGAAGACATGTCAAGTGAAATGTGATGCAAGCGGGTATGCCATAGGAGCAGTCCTGAGTCAAGAGGACAGACCAGTTGCATATTTCAACGAGAAGCTAGATGAGGCAAAGCTGAAATACTCTACGTATGATAAAGAATTTTATGCTATCATAAAGGCATTGAAGAAGTGGAGGCATTACTTGATCCCGAAAGAATTTGTATTGTACAATTATAATCATGCATTACAATTTGTGAGTCAACAAGAGAAGTTGAATCAAAAGCATGCAAAATGGGTAGAGTATATGAAAAAATTCACATTTGTGATTAAGCATATTTCAGGAACTGCTAACAAAGTGGCTGATGTTTTGAGCAGAAAGTGTTTGTTGCTGCAGGAATTTCGAGTCAAAACCTTGGGTTTTGAAAATCTTAAAGATATGTATGCAGGTGATGCAGATTTTTTAGAGGCATATGAGGCAGCTGAGAACCCAGTTCTCAGGGACAGAAGCCCGTGGATAGATTTTATGATCCAGGAGGGATTGTTGTTCATAGGAAATCAATTATGCATTCCAAATTGCTCCATGAAGGAGAACCTGCTAAAGGAGAAGCACAGTGGAGGTTTGGCAGGACATTTTGGGCAAGACAAAACCTTTGCGAAGTTGAGCGAATCATATTTTTGTCCAGGCATGCACTCAAAGGTCAAGTAGTTTGTTGACAAGTGTAGAATTTGTCAGCATTCAAAAGGAAGAAAGCAAAATGTAGGGTTTTATCATCCATTTCCCATACCAGAGAGGCCATGGGAGGCGATTAGCATGGATTTTGTATTGGGTTTACTGAGAACACAAAGAGGTGTTGATTCAATATTTGTAGTAGTGGACAGGTTTTCAAAGATGGCACACTTCATTCCATACTAGAAGACCAGTGATGCGACGCACATCGCAAATTTGTTTTTCAAAGAGATTGTTAGACTTCATGGATTGCCGAAAAGCATTGTTTCAGACAGGGACACCAAATTCATAGGGCATTTTTGGAGGACGCTATGGAAGAAGCTAGAAACTAACTTGGTGTTTAGTTATGCATATCATCCTCAAACGGATGGACAAACAGAGGTGGTGAACAAAAGTTTGGGAGACTTGTTGAGAAGCTTGGTGACAGAGCACCATAGCAGTTGGGACAATGTGTTTCCACAGGCATAGTTTTCATACAACGATTCAGTCAATCGGAGCATAGGAAAGAGTCCATTTGAGATTGTATACGACATGCAGCTGAGAGGAGTCTCTAAACTCAGGGAGTCAGAGAAGACTACTATTAGCAGCGCAAGCGTTGAGGAATTCGTTGAGGCAATGAAAGAACTTCACAGCAAGGTGAAGCAGCGACTGATAAATTCAAATCAGGAATACAAGCTCAGAGCAGATCAGCATCGGAGACAACTTCAGTTCGAAGTTGGCGATCTAGTTCTAGCACATTTGAGGAAGGAAAGGTTCCCGAGGGGAATGTACAACAAGATGAAGATGAAGAAAATCGGACCTTGCAGAGTCCTGAAGAAATTCGGAGAGAACGCTTATGAGATCGAGTTGCCGGATGGCATCGGGATATCTCCGATATTCAATGTCGTAGACTTATACCCATACAGGGCTGGAGAAGCAGAAACTGGAACTGAGGAGCCAGTGATCCAGTGGGCGAAGCAATTGCCAGTAGCAGAAAAGACACCAATGGAATGCATACTGGACAAGCGACTGGGAAGGAAAACCCGTAGAAAGGAATACTTTGAGTATCTGGTTAAGTGGAAGAATCACCCAGTGGAGGATGCCATCTAGGAGACTGAAGCAGTGGTACAAAAGCATGGACAGACCGTGCAGGAGCTCATGGACAGGATCCCATGAAAATTTTCAAGTCGATGAGTATGATGCAGGAGCATCGCTCACTCATCAAGCGAGCCAGCGTGGAGCGGAAGACAACTGGACAATGCCAGCACAAATTTTGAAAACACCTTGATATTTGTTGCGCCAAACATTAATGTGTGGATTTAATGAAGCACACCTTGTATATTTTAATGGACCTTGAGCCTTTAAGCTCTCGTCCTTAGGTAGATGAGGCATTTAAGATATTTAATGTAAAGTAGATAGAATATTTAGTTCTAGATTTGATAGATTTAGAACGCAAGAGGGAAACGGGATATAGACACCCTCATTGTATCATTGTAACATTAGCTTGAGAAGGAAGAGAAGAGAAGGCAGAGAATTGTATGAAGAACACCCATGTACAGATATTTGAATTAATAGAAAGAGTTATGATTCAAATTCATGGTTTGTGTTGCTTTCTCTGTGTATTGACATTATACTCATGAATGTTTGCTTCCCGTCATACAATTGCTTCTATATGCTGTGTATGTGATTTCATGGTTGAATTGAAGTCAGAGAAGAAGGAATTTGAATGAGTTTCAATTGTTTCTCTAATTGAGCCGAGAGATTCCTGCAAGGAATGCAGTTGAATTTGTCCGCAAGGAGTGCGTGACTGCAGGGTTCAATTAGAGAAAGATTTTGTTCTTATTCATCTCAGAAGTGCAGGTTGACACCAGGGTTGTGCAAGGCGTGCACAGGCTAGATGAAGTCTCTGAGTTGCGATTCTGAGTAAAAAAGGGATTAAGATTACTGTTGCAGGTGTGCAAAGAATCGAACTTCAACATTTAGGAGTTGTTGAAGATTTTCCACAAGGAGTGCGTGGAAGAGTTCTTGAAGAGACTCGAAAGTTTGGAAAAGCTCAGGAGGGATAGACCTTCAAGTTCGTTGAAGGGTTGAGCTAGAAGTTTTGCATAAGAAGGTTGCCAGGAAGAGACGCAGGTTGGTGAGCAAGTCTCGTAGAGAGACATTTCTTCATTTCGGGAAAATAGTGTAAGGAAGAAACGGACGAACGAAATTCTCCTAGGATATCTCACGAAGCTCCTTGGACTGTTGGATTTTGCGGGGTGCAAGGAGGCCCCAGTGCAGGCATAGAAAAGGTTCGAAGCTCAGGAGGATAGGAGCTGTCGATCGGGATCACGAGTAGTGTGGTTCTACTCGTGGATCGGCATATCGGGAGTTCATGAGGTAAGACTCCAACTCTTCGAAGAGGAATTCGCGATATAGAGATACGCGAAGTCCCGAAGATTGCGTAGATATTGTGGGCCACAACAGGGTGACATGACAAGTGACGCGAGATATTGGCGTCTCAACATCTCGGACATCGGGATTCGAGGTAGGAATCATTTGGCTGTGTGAGTGACGAAGTCGCGAGGGAGAGAGATCGTGAATTATCGGTATTTTGGTGCATCGAATATCAGAGGTTGGAACCCTGAATGCTTAGTGTCACGAGCAACGAAGACGCGATAGAGAGAAGTCCCGATAGCGGAGGGAGAAGTCAGCGTTGACTGGCGCATCGGATCTCGGGAAGTTGAGAGTATATTGAACATCCGTGAACTGTGAAGCTGTGAAGTTCCGATCCTCTGAGTGCAGAAGAGGAGGATTACGCGAAGTAAACTGTGGGTGTAGATTTCCAGATAGGGAAATAGGAGAACCGTCGAGTTCTTCGGTCCGAAAGGAAAGAAGGTCTTGTGAGAGTGATCGTTCTCCGAGGACTGTGGTCAGATTTCTATCAGTGATCTAGTTCTGGCACATCTGAGGAAGGAAAGGTTCCCAAGGGGAACATACAACAAGCTAAAGATGAAGAAAATTGGGCCATGCAGAGTCCTAAAGAAACTGGGAGAAAACGCTTATGAGATTGAATTGTCGGATGAGATCGGAATATCTCTGACATTCAATGTTTCATACTTATATCCATATAAGGATGAGGAAGTAGGAGCTGGAAGTGATGAACAGCCAGAAATTCAGTGGCAGAAGTAGATGTCGATTGCGGAGAAGCCACAGATGGAGCGTATACTAGACAAGAAAGTCAACAAAAGAACCATACGGAAGCAATACTTCGAGTATCTGGTGAAATGGAAGAATCACCCAGTGGAATATGCTAGCTAGGAAAGTGAAGCAGTAATTCAAAAGCATGGATAAACTAGGCAAGATCTCATGGACAAGATCCCATGAAAGTTTTCAAGCCGAGGAGTATGATGTAGGAGCATCACCAACTCAACAAGCGAGCCAACATGGAAGACAGTGAACAGCTGCACAAGCCCAACTGAAACTTTTTAAATTTTCATTCAAGATGATGCGCCAATGTTGAAATGATGCATTTATGAAAGCGCCTTTTGTATGTTGTATCAGACCTCAAGCCATACGCTCTTGTCTAAAATAGATAGAAGGCATTTAATAGATTTAATGCAGGTAGATAGGATTTTATTTCCAGATTAGACAGTTTTAGAGTCCGAGAGGGAAAACGGATATAGACACCCTCATTGTATCATTGTAACATTAGAATCAAGCATTCAGAAGAGAAGAGCAAGAAGAGAAATTGTGAAGAACACCCATGTACAAACATTTGAATTAATAGAAGACAGTTCTAGTTCAAATTCATGGCTGGTGTTGTTTCTCTGTGTATGTGGTTTATGTGCTCATGAATGTTTGTTTTCTGGTTATGCATTTGCTTGGTATATGTTGTGCATGTGATTTCAAGTTTTAAATTGAAGTCTGAGAAGAAAGAGAATAAGTTTAAATTGTTTCTCTATATGATCCAGGAGATTCCTGTAAAGAGTGCAGTTGAATTCATCCTCAAGGAGTGCGTTGATGAAGGCTCATTAGATTAGCTTTTGTTCTTATCCACCCAGAAGTTGATTTGGGTTGTTGCAGCCATGCGAGGAAGGTGCAGGATGAAGAAGAAGTCTCAGTTGTTAATCTGAGCAAAGGGAGGTTGAAGACTGCTACTGCAGAAAGTACGCAGAGTCTGAAAGATTCAACACTTGAGAAGTTGTTGAACGTCGAGCGTGAGGAGTGCGCGCAATTTCCTCTGAAGAAATCAGAGTGGAAAAGATCAGGAGGTATAGTTCCTTCGTGATATCATTGAAAGAGAGCACGGGAGGTTTGATTGAAGAAGGGTCAAGCAGGGGTTTTTAGGCACAGGCTTGAAGAACTAGTCTTGAGAAGAAACACTTAGTCATTTTAGAGAAAATCTTACGGAGGGGAATTGACGGTCAGGATTCACAGATGGAAGCATGAAATCCCATCGACCGTTAGATCTCAAGAGAGTTGCGCGGGTTTAATCCTGAAGGAACAGAGGAAGACCCCAGAGACTCGGAGTTCGGGATATCGGGGTTTCCGTGGTCGTGGAACTCTTGTGGAAAGGAATCGCGATCCGTGAAATCCCGAGAGGATCAGGGTCATGGATCATAGCAAGGATACGTGCGCGAGATCCCGGGGAGTCAAGATTCGACATTTCGGGGTTCTCGCATACAACAGAATCGGAGTAGGAAAAACCGTGATTTCGGGAAACGTGGCGGTCCCACAGTCAAGCCATTCCAGTGGAGGACAGGTGTCGGGAGGTCAGCTCTGTAGGGAGACGACGACATGTGGCATCGACATATCGTGAGCTCAGAGGTTCGTGAGTTGGAGCCACAAAGATTTGCGTCAAAGTTTGCGAAGTTGCGAGAGGCGATATCTCGACAATTGTCGATTAGCACGTGGGGCCACAGAGTACAATAAATAAGGACAGGTGGCATCGAAAGTCGGGGATCGGAGATCCCAAAGGTGTGAGTTCCGCGCATTTCGATTTCGTGAAGCCCAAATTTCCGATAGGGAACGGGTCGTGGTCTTGTGGAGTGGCAGGTCACGCAGGAAAGGAGTAGTCAGAGAGGCTAAGGCTGTAGCGAGAGTGTCTTCGCAGATCGAGAATTGGGGATTCACGAGGTGAGTAAACTGTGACCTTGCATGTACTGATTTCCCGACAGATTAATCTCCGATAATAGGAAAGGAGAATGGGCAAATATTCATCGGGTTTCGGGGATTTTAGACCCAAGTGCAGGACTCGCAATCTCGCGAGGTCCGATTCTCCGATAGGAAAAAAGAGATCGTCAAGAGAGCATCCTGTGGGGTATAAGAATCCCAATAAGGGATTTGAAAGAGCATTTTAGCTCTTCGGGCCTAGGGAAAGAAGGTCCTGGTGGGAGCGGGCTTGCCCTGGGTGGCGCGTTTGTGTCATCAATCCTTGTATTCCATGCTCTGAAGTTAGAAGCCCCTTCTAACTTGTTTTCTGACTTCATAAAGTAAGTCATGAATTTTTTGACTTGGTCAACCTTTGACTTTGAAAAAAAACTCAAACTTGACGTCTTAGCTTGATGAGAGTACCAGGAGGTGCGTTAGGTTAAGGCTCACTAGGCTATTACAAATTAGGTCAATCTCTTCACTTAAGGTGCCTCAACAAGAGGGTTAGGGTTTTGTTGCTGTAGCAAAATATTTGACTGCAACTGCAACTGTAACTAAGAAAATCCTCCCAATGTATCTTTCAGTGGTTAGACTATCTAAAGATAGTGTGGACCCATAACCTATTAGAAATAATAGGTGTGCTCGTTTCACCATAGACATTATAACAATATTTTCACCCAACCATAGGCCAAAGCCACCCCCGAGCACCTTAACCTTGACAAAGAATAATTCTGGAAGCAAATCCTAGGTGTAATATCCAATCAATGTAGCGTACGTCTCTCCAGATCTAGCACACAAGGTAGAAAGTCCAAACTTATTGACGGGCGAAAATGAATGCTCGTCAACTGGAAGAGTGGATCCGATCCAGGGTTGTCTAAATAACCCAAGCCGTTTGGGATGATCCACCCTGATAGGTTTAGCGGCTCCGTTGGCCGATCTAAGTCCTAGGAAAACGAAAGAAAACTAACTAAAGGAACTAATCTAAATGAAAACAACAATTAAAGAAAACTATAAACAAATCTGAAATGTATATATACAGTTTACTAACTAATACTAAAGAGCAATTGTCCTACTTATTAAACGTTCAGCTTATCAACATAATTAGATCTCAATTATTTACAGTACTTACAGAATACAAATTTTGATCTAAATTTGCAAAAATCATTGGTAAAATGCCTTATGGCAGCGAAATCATTATTTTTTATTTTTATAATTTTTATGAAAAAAAGAATCAAATGAAAACTATCTACACTGAGAAATTAAAATAATAATCTGTACTATAAAACTTAACTATATATCTAACTACACTACTAAGAATTCTCAAATTGATTAACTATCAAATTGCAAATAACAATCTAACCTGAAGTAACGCTTCCTATTTGTCCTGTGCTCAGTACTCGATTTAGATGTTCGATGGGAGGAAACCTGCACCAGATTCTCCGCAAGCTTCTTGTAAACATGAAGCAGTAGTTCTCTTTGAATATTAATGACAGAACAAACAAGACATAAAATGACAACAATCTTATAATTTACAAATCATCACAATTAGATAAATCCCTGTGCGAATATCTGTACAGAATAGTTCATTTAATTAAGAAGATAAACCTTTACTCATTAAATTGAAATAGAGTAATTGTTGTACTAAAATTGAGATACATAATACATGGAAAGAATTTAAACCATGACGCATTAACCTATAATAAGTCTTGATATCTAAAGTAGTCAATGAATTAGTCACAAATTATAATGCACAAAAACTAAACGAAAGTATGATAGATTGAAAGCTAAAGCTATTACAAAAGATCCACTTCCATTCAAGTCTGTATCATCATAAATCCATAGTCCTATTCTCCCAACAGTGATGGGTTCATTACAAAAATAAATGAGTATATAAAGGCCACAGGGTAAAACATCCCTGTGGGAATTATTAAAAAACTGTTTACAAAAAATCTGGGAACAATCTCCCAAGTTTCTATTTCTGCCTATGAATAACAACTTAAAACAAAACTATATCACAAAAATAATGTTCTAAACTGCCACACCATGTCCAATTTGCCACTGAAATTCGTAGGTACCTGTAGGTGGACAAGAATAAACGAGTTTAGATAATGTTTTATTTGTAAAATTAACAAAAATCTAAATTTTAAGACTAGCTACAGAATCTCACGATTCTGTAGCTGGTCTTATTTACAAACAAAATCGTTTTTAATCAATCCAAATGATAACATAAATATATTCGACCTATTAAAAAAACCTTTGATTACTAATTGAAACAAAGCAAATTATTCACGCCACAACAAACCAAAACTTTTATGCAAATTGAGAACAAACGAAATTGTAATTGGATCCATTTCAATCAAAACAGACTATAAACGAATATCAAACAAATCTTTGGTACGAATTCAATATAGATACAATATGTCAATCCAACACTTAACATAATCATTTTTAAATCCAAAATTAACAGAGTTGTTTTTTCGAATCAATAGATTACATTATATTTATCAAACCAATCTTTGATATTAATGCATCACATACACAAAATATTATGCTAATTCCAACATACAAAATTGTTTTAAAATCCAACCAAACAGAACCGAATCGAGCTAACTCAGAGCTGGCGCAATCCAAGAACAACAAAATCGTATTAATCCAGGACATAGCTATACTCGATTTTAGAAAACAAATATTTAATGCAAACAAAATAGTTTATACTAATCCATAACGAAATCTTTTATACTAATTCAAATAAAAACGAAATCATTCCTAGAAATTCGAAGTAAACAGAACCGTTTCTAAATCTATTAAAACAAACAGAACTAATTGAGAGAAAACATAATCGGGAATGCTAGTTCAAACCAAATCATTCAAAATCGATGTTGAAATAGTCATACCTAGGTTGTCGAAAAACGTTTCATTCAGGATATCTTTGAGTTGACAAAGGCCGTAGCTGCCTCAACATTTCTGAAGACAATTGAACCCGTAGTCTTTTGCTTCTTCTCGTTGGCTTGTAGCCTGTCTCTTTCTTTTGACAAAACAGTAACTTGTTCCTCTAATGATTTAATCTTAGATTGCAACAGGGGAACATCTGTGTAGTAACGTTCAAGCCAAGAATTGCATTGAGTACACGGTGATTGATCGGGCCTTGGCATTACGGGCAAGGGTTCGTTCAAGTTACCAGGGGTTCTGCTGTGAAGATTAATTCCCGAGAAGTTAGGGTCACTCTTGAGGCACAGAGGTAGGTTGGAAACATAGTCGTAGGGTTCCACCGAACAGAGACCATGAGAGTAAGGGTATTCCTCAGCCAAGAAGAATTCAATCTCAGAGTCTGAATCCTCGCTCTAGACAATAGGATTTTGGTCAGTGTTGTACTTGGGCTTGTTCCGGGCACATCTAGATATCCATCGTGCATTCTTCTTTCCCTTACTGTTGACACCAATATCACCTTTTCCTTTCTTCCGTATAGGCCTCTTGACGGTCTTAGTATTGTCTTTAGCACACGGGTCGGCCATGGTATTGGGTAGGTTAATGTTGGGGCAAATCGAGGGTTTGACAGGGGGTAGAAGGGTAGGAGGTGGCACAACTTGCCCAACCATAGTTTCAGTGACCACAACCTTTTCCACTTGGACACACTCGGGAGTGGCAAAGCCATTCCTTGATAGGAAGGCTTGCCAGCAGTCACCACTGAGCTTCAAATGGTGAACGATAATGATTTTGAGCAAGCAGTGATGGAAAAGGCTGTTATCGGCCTTCTCACGCTCAAATCATTTAGACATTTTGTAAAGACTGCGTAGGAGATAGTGAGGCATGTTCATAGGGTAGTCTATAAAATTCAAAATCAACCTGAGATGATACATAAATACCAAACCATAATGACCTTCGCAAGTCAGAAACTGCTTAACAATTTCCAATAGATCATGCCACCTGGGCTTGAGGGCAATGACAGGCATACCTCTATCACAACTAACAATCTTTCTCGATGTGAATAGGAGCGGCCAGGGCACCTTGTCCACTTTTGAATTCCTAAACCACCTCTGCCCTTTAGCTGGTAAGCCTGTAGCTGAGTAGAGGAATTCCTCATTTAGCTCGAGTTGTATGTATTTGACTTTAGCCTTGCATCCGTCGAAGGTAAGGGCAAACTGTTGGGCTACCGCGAGGTTGAAACCTTCAAATTTTTGGATAAAACTCAACCAACCACTATTCTCCAAATCCTCACGAGCATTGTCAAATAGCAGGAGCGTTTGGCTACCATTAGGTTCTACGCACACCACAGGTGCCATAGGAGAGAGAACACAGTGATCTGGGTAAACGGAAAAGGGTTTGGACATGGTATACACAGGATCGAAAGCTCAGGTATTTCCCCAAAACTAACAGAGGTAACCTGGAATAGAAGGCAGGCATTAATGCCTAAGTGTGAAAAGGTGGTGGAGCAAAATAAACCCATGAAAAACAGTCATATCAAAATGTACAATCGACGGTGCTATGGTGATCACTATTGCAATGTGTTAAAAGTAATGCCAATCAAACAATTATTGAAAACTGTGGTAAGTTGACCCGAAAATTTGCACAACAATAGTGTTTGCATGGTTTAAAACAAAGCAATGTTTCGAATACATCACCAAGGATTCTATCATAAAATGTATTCTTTATATGAAACCATTACACTAAGGGTCAAATCACAATGTTAATGCATTGTTATGATAAAAAAAAATAGGACATCAAACCACCATCAAATCAAGGACTCAATCACAATCATTAGAATACCATCACAATCTTATAAAAATGAAGTCATATTAACAACAACAACAAAAACAAATGTCGAATGAGTAAAGGTTTTGGTGTCTTTCCAACTATGTGACCGTAATTGAATTGGAAATGCAATGAACACATAGACAAGAGTAACCATAATAATCCAGTGACAATTTCAATGCCATCGACATGACTTCGAACTCAAAGTTTTCACACTTGCAGTCGTGAAAACGAGAACAAAAGGAAGTTGTGCAAATACACAAGATAATAGTGTTATTTCATTCAAAATATTGCGATGAGAATCAAGGGTTCCAAAACACTTATGTAGGCAGCTTATAAAGATAGGATAAAAGTGTGAAATGGCTGCCAACAATGGCGACACACTGGTAGAAGCAGTTATCTCTGCCAAAAGAAAAAATTCAGATTATGATAATAAGGATAATTCTAACTCAAAAACAACCAGAAAATTGTTTAAACATCATTATTAATGAAATATTCCAGCAATTCTTAAAGGACGAAAACTGATAACAGTCTTAAGACAAGCGAACCACGATATTAAAGATAAATCCCCAATACTGTTGACAGAGCCACTGCTGCCAGCAGGCATCCATAGCCTCGACAGGGTTTCCATTTAAGCCACTCTAACATTTGTATCCTACCAAGAAGTTCCATATCAGAATGAAGGACATTTTGAGGTCAAGAGATTTCATACTTATGAATTTTCATACACCCAACATTGCTTCGCTGCCAGCGGGCCTGTTCAGTACCCTAGCGAAGTTGTCTTGGTGCCATGCATGCATTTACCCGTTTCCAGTAGAGATTTTCAGCGTCCCGGTGGGTTTACAAGCACTTCCCACAACTCTTTTATGATTTATTTGGTTTTTAAAGATATATAATTGAGCGACGTGACGCTGAAAATTATGTTATTTTGACATATTTTTTACAGACCTTGAAAGTTTTTTTTTTTAAAACTGTCCTTTATTAAGATTGAGAGATGGTTTGTTTACAAAACCAACCTTCTAAATCAGAGAGACATCTTCTGAGTTATTCCCTTAAGGAACAGGGATAGCGTAAAAAGACAATGGATGATCGTGACAGGCTTTACTCACAGATCGAAATCAATTAACTTATTTCAAACAATAGTCTTTGCTCAACGCAGATGTAAATTTCAGAAGCATATTATAATTGATGTTTAGACAATTTTTTAGCATTCATTTCAATGAAAGAATTTTTTGTTTTCTTTGTCTGAATAGTTCAAAATGCAGGTATGTGTATTTCCAAAAACAAAACTGATAAGCGCAAGGGGAAAAATCAAAACCAAAAAAGTAAAAGAAAAATATTTACACAGTATACACAAGGTTTTCATCAAGAGAAATATCTTTTCAGAGCTTGGTCATTCACCGGATAGGTGTCTGGTTGTCCCTCTAGACTCTGTAATCGGAAAGAGCTGGGACCCAATTTCTCAGCAAT
>SNQJ01S0141167.1:13620-30390 GCA_010110895.2 Picea sitchensis
AGGAAAGAATCATATTACTGTATCATATTAAATGTGAAAGAGAGATTACAACCATGGCCTTGATGTCGTAAGGTCCCTTCCAATTGTCCTTCGTTCCCCACACACTTTAACTCCAAGAATTATAAGAGCACAGATATGATAATATTCACAATCTACCTTGACAAAGTGGCTCATCTAGCCAAGCTAAAGCTCAAAAGCTAATCTCATCCAAGCCAATCCCCAAAAGCTAAAGCTAACTTTCTCCATGAGAGCTCCTCTCCTTTTATAAGTTGAATAGGATAAGGTGAGGAGGTTAGGATGATCCCACTAAATCATGAAAGCGATTAAGATCCAAACCATTCAGATGCCACCTCACCATAGAAGTTTCTCCTTCTAGAAGATTTGAGAAAACACTTGTTTTTCCCACATGTAAGCATTCTTACACCCTGCCTATAGAGCAACCTACGAACCTCTCGCAACCCACCTATAGTGCAACCTACGAGAATCAGGCATTCTCGCACCCTATCTATATAGCAGCCTGTGAACTTCCTTTTTATAGGGTTTTTACAAAGGAAAATGCAATTTCTTTTCTCAGGAAAAGTTCTTCTCTCTTCTTTCTTCAGGAACTTAGGCCACTGACCCCTCTGAAGGAAACAGATAGGTTTACATCATTAATGGTCATAGGGATGATGAAAATAATGTGTAACAATGTATCATCAAAATGTTGACAAAAATGGTACAGAATATACATCGTTCGTAGGTAGGTGAACCCCCTCATACATATAGGTACAAAATAGGTGTCACACTACCCTATAAAAACATGGACTTAGAGGCCTCCATAACTACAAAAAATAAACATCCAGAGCATTCATGGTGCCTCTAGAGAACCACCACTAATTCCTCTATCTAGAGGAGGTGCCCCACCAATAGGGGGTCCTCTAGGTCCTGGGGGAAACCGCCCAGTCATAGCTACCCCCTCTACAATTTCTTTGCATATCAAGGTCCACAACTCTGTTGGAAGGCCCACACAGTACTCCATGACTCCCCCATACTCGATCTGAGTCCACATGCCCTCATGCACTCCCTATAGCACTACCTCCAATCAGCTGCAGAAGTCCTCTAACACTCCTCTGGCCTCTGCCAGATGAGCATGTGAAGGCCCTGCAATGGGGTCATCAAATCTGTGTCTCCTACCAACTCTCTCATCATTGGCTAGCCTCACACTAGCCTCATCCCTCTGATGTATCTCTCCCTCCCATGGCTCTCCCCGCAGTTGTCTCACGGGCCCTTAGCGAGATGGCGCTCTGACCAACTCCACCTCTCACCCTCGCCAACCCACATCTACACGCACAACAAACAAATGATAGCATCAACATCCATCCATACATAAAACATATGTTATATTATCAAAATCACAAAACATCAAATACATCAACATACATCTGTGGTCCCAATCCTCTCCAGGAGGTAATACCATGTCTAGGTCCTAATGGTAGTCCATCCTGCCATACGGGTATCGTAGGATGATCTGTGCAATATAACGCCACACACATGCTAGCTTGGCCATAAAATAATGGCCACCCTCCCCACCCCCATGTCGTACCAAAATTGATTCCCACCGCATCAATCATGGCTCCCATGCATCAATCGTCTCCAACAAAATTCTTGGGTGCAACATGGGCACCCTCTCCAAGAACCACACCACCAAGATTGACCCAATGGAAAAATCCCTTGAGTCAGTAGCCCAACACCAGTTGAGCTAACCCATCATCTTGGTGTGCAACATCAAGCCTTAGGAAAAATGCTCTCCACCCAATGCCCTCTGCATGATCCTTAGCTGACCACCACTGATCCACTGAGTAGCTAAGGATCTATAGATCCTCACTATCATCGTGATGATGCAACGATGCACCAGTGCATCCATCGCCTTAATCCGCATAACCGAGCATGACATAAAATCCTCCCCTGAACAATACGTCTGGGCCAAATATTCCAAGTGTGACTCCCCAAACTAGGGATCAACAGGTAGAACTCTCCCCGAAAAAGGGAGCCTGGTCAGAAAGTAGACATCCTCCATCCTAGAGAATGTCAGTTGCTCCCCTCGCACAATGAAGCACTACAGCTCAGTGCTCCACATAGAAATAAAAAACTACAACAAGTACTCATGTTCTCGTAGCAGTGAGCAGTCGAAGAACTTTAGCAACCCACAAGCTGCCAAAGGTCCTCGAACACCTAGCTCATCATCCCTCACCACCTCCTTGGGGTGTGCCCAATCCCTCTCCCTCCAGTGGACTGACATCCTGAACTAATCACCTGCATTCACACCAACAACACTTGATCAGCCATCATAATTCATAGAACGAAAAAATTCCAAAAAGACAAGTTTTTCAAAACCCCCAGCTTTGCCTCATGTGTGTGGCTATCACCCCCCATAGGCATGCACATATGCACACTTGTTCTTTGCATAGTAGCGCATAAATTTGCATCTGATGAAGAAATAGATGCATATCAATGCACATATGTCATACCCACAGACACACATTCATGCACACTTGTTCATTACACAGCTGCGCACTAGTGCGCAACTGTACTTTGAACAGGCGCGCATACAATGCACACCTGTTTCACTCACTCATGTGCCCCCATGCATGGTTGTCCTCTCTACAACCACGCACCCCAATGCGGGTATCCTTCGATCGCCCGTGCACTAGGGGGCCCACACTCACAAAATCCTATAGTAAGGCCCTCCGTACGACCCTGCCCAGAAAAGAAACCCTAACTACTATGCAGGAGGATGAGACCACTAACTTGGTTCTTGGTAATCCTGGATCGAATGGCTTAAACTCTCAGAATCTCCAAATCAAAATCTCTCATCAACTCACTATGGAAGCAGGTACAAATGAGGTGGCAATGTGGGCCCTACAACTATATATAGTTCATTTTTCCAAACTACCCTGCTCAATTACAGGAGCTCAGAGCATCCATTTTCCGATCCGTCTTTAGCCACGGGATCAGGATACAACCACCTACACAATCACATTCCCTAGGTCACCATCCATCCTCGGCCCCGGGGGAGAATTTTTCTCACATCACTCCCAGGTACACATGCTCATGTTCAAAATTATCAAATAACTATTATATGTTCTTTATCTTCAGATATTGTTCACGTCAGGTATTCAGTTTTCATGTGTGCGGGTACTTGGTCATCACACACCAGTGCATCCCCTTCAGGTATATGATAAACACTGGCATGCAATTATTCCCTCTGAATCTCAATTGCATCTCCAAGTCACACCCTCTAACATTTTCCTATAGGATCCCCCTATCCGGCTCTGCAGTACTCTCACCTCTGCTGCATTTTAAGTACTGTCACCCGGTAACACTCTCCCCTACATGATTTATCCCATTTATAGTCCCCTTTTGGCACTTTAACACTCATGATGATTTCACCACCTAGGGATGGGAGTCATGATAGTCTTACACATGTTCAAGAATCATTCACTTACTCCTTCTCCTCATTTTTCTAGCTTTCCCAATGGACTACCAGGATATCTCCTCATAGTTCTCATTTGACTGCACCTCCATAGTATCATTAACCCTCCATCTCATCCACAGTCAGTTTTCCCATCTGCAAATTACCCTCCATTCATTTACCCCATACAGAAACCCACCTATGGGGCCCCCACCCTCCACCATTTCTCCTCGCAACTTTGGCCCTCACAGGCCAAGCCATCTTACACTAGGGCACCCATTTCTGTATATTCACAATTATCCCACATTATTCTTTATTGATTTGGTAATTGTACAAATCCTTTTATTTCCAACATTTACATAGCTTTTTGTTGTCGCCTTTAACGACCTTCCTTTTTCGACAAAGCAACCCCTGTCACCCTTGGTTGGGGCATTCCCTTACACCCTACACTTTTTGACGTTTTCCATAATCCCCGAGTATCCCACAGTCCATGTACCTTTGATCTCTGAGTTTTTCCACTTTGTCACGCCTCTGGCACAATTTAAACCCATGTCTAGTCGCCCCCCTGATGCTAGATCTAGTTTCATGGTTGTTGCCACTCATACTTCACATACACCCCAACCAAGGGAAGTTTTTGTCTCACCACATATTGAATTCGTCCATGTTTCTCATCAGTTCATGATATCATCCGATGGATTTCATGAGGCCCTTTTCTTCTTGGAGTCAGGTCTCCCTTTCTGTCGATGTCAGCACAATTTCTAGAAGGGCGACAGTATCTTGACCCTCATTACCTTTACAATGAGGAATCTCGGATGACATAGGAAGAACCATCATTTCTCCCTGCTGTCATTGAACCCCATAGCATTCAAATTCAACACCATCTCATGTTATGGTGCGTCCTACTTTGTGACTTATGTAGTTGTTTTATACTAGCTGAAGACCTATGAAATTTGTTGGGCTATCAATGCCTGCGAATCATCGACACTTATTATAGGTGTCATCACCTCTTTTCAGAGTATGTTTACCATCATAATTGTCATCTTCCATTATCAAACCACCCTAGAGGGTGTTGCAGTTATCTACATCACCATACAACTTCAGTTATTGTATTACACATTTGAGTTACATGACACAAGCATGGGGCATGCCCTCCTTGTTTGTATTCAATTTTTATTTTTCCACACCTCGAGAAAGGTTTGGGTCCCACAGGTTCCCCTCTCCCTCCAATGGGCCACTCTTGCAATTCATCTCAACACTCTTCCTTACAAATGGTACTCTTAGTAGAAGAAACATTGATGTATTTCGGTTATACGTATCCTCTAACCTCACACATCAGGGGGCATCTGTTATCACTGAAATTTTGTCCGCAAATGATCACAAGAATCCAACATCTCCAAACACCTATTAGTTCATTCATGGCCCAAAAAATGCATTTCCAAAGAGCACAAACTATAGAACTGGTTATAAAATCAACATGCTCTCAGAATATAAAGGAGTTGTGCACACATGTGCCAGTCGAAAATGCTGGAAAAGCACACATGCGCCCGACGCGCAAATGTGTACACAAAAATCCATGCACACCTGAGAACAACACATTTATGATTCTGGTCGTCCTTCCACCCACTTCTATTTCAACTCCCAAGTCTATTTGACCCTCAAATCCAAACTGAATCCGAGTGGGGAGCTAGTCAAAGACCTAAAGGTGCCCTAAGGGGTCCCTTGTTCACACTAAAGACTAGTTGGATAATGCCTCAAATATTTGCTATAAAAAGAGGCCATGGGTGCACTATGTTTCCAAGAATCTATTTGTATTTCTATGCTACCTCTATTCTCCTACAAGGAACCTTTTTCCTTCTTGGATCACACTAGCATCATTTCATTGAGCTATTCACCTCACCTCTTGAGGGAATTATCTTTGGATTTCTTCACCATTTCCCTTTTAGCTTTCCATTTTTAAGAAGATATATCATATAGGGGATTCAAGATCCCTCCCTTGGAGGAAGAGGGGACTCATAAGTCTCCCTTTCTCTTTGGTTTCTTCCCACTAATACAATCTATCCATTGGTGGCATGAATATTGGTCAATTGTTTGGTTGATTTTGGTTCTAATTCCCTTATGCAGTTTAGTTTTGTTTCTTTAGTTGTTATTAGCTTAGTTGTTTGTTTATTTCATGTGATTGAGTCATTTGATTCATACACTAACTTCTTTCCTGTTTAGCTGACCCAATTGGACTTGCAAGTGTCCCTCTTTTGCTCATTCAAGTGGAAAAAATGATACAACATTGATTACACCCGAATTCGATGATATGCCAACACGTTTCCTTTCTCTCAGATCGACGGTACATAAGGACTTCATTACTCCGTGGATTTCCAAAGTAACTCGTGACTATCCACCTAGCAATGTTTCTAGGTCTAACGGTCATGATCCGACCAATACTGATGCATTCGTCGATTGAAAATTCACAGTGATTGTGGGGCCCCAACATGCGCACTATTAGAAAAACAGGACCGTGGAGCAATAAAATAAAACAAATGCAGAAACAAAACACAAAAGATACTCAATACAATAGAGACACATATTTACATGGTTCACCCAGTGTGGGCTACGTCCACCAAAGAAATTGCCAGGTCCTTTCTTTATTATTATCCATCATATGAAGGGATACAACCTCCAACAAAACCCACTGTAACTTCCTCTTCTTTCTCTCACAGTCTTCTATCTTAGAATACAATATTCACCATCGTGCATAGCCGCAATACATTTCCCTTATAAAAGAGGGTTGCCTTCTAGGGAAAAAACCCTAACATAATCTCTATCATTAGATCTGTGACCTTATAATGAACGGTCCAGATTTACAATGAAATTACAATATACATTTACAAGGAAATTTTTCCTTCGGGGGCTTCGCACCAGCCGGGAAGCATCACCCCAGAACCCCATTTGGGGGAATAGGTTTGGTTCCCGCAGGGGGGGTACCCCCCCACTGCACTTCCCCACTTGGAAGAGTGTACATATACAGGGGTGTAAATACTTCATGGAGGGTATAAACTGTGGTTGAAGTAAATACTTATACGAATCGAGGAAGATAATGGGGCTCCACAATAACTTGATCTCACTTGGAGACCCCAGTCTCAACAACTCCATGGCTGTTGTATGTTGGAATTTGAACCTTCTTGGACATGGAAATTTCTCATCATCATCATTCTTGAAGACCAATTGGGCAGCTGAGGAACTTAGTTTCTCCCTAGTTACTCCTTTGTTAACATGTCTGGGGATTTTGGCTAGTGTGTATCTTTTCCAACTTAAAATGTCCATCTTCAAAGGCTGAGATCATATGGTAGGTACCTCAACTATATATTCTTAGTCTTGAATGGAAGGTTGAATTCTTTACAAGATGAATTGCACTCTAGTTGTCACAATACAACATAATATTCTCCTGCTTCTTTCCCAATTCCTCCATAAACCTTTGTAGCAAATCATCTCTTTACTAGCCTCTGTGGTAGCAACATACTCTACCTTTTTTGTTGAAAGTGCAACAAACTTTCGCAGTTCTAAATCCAACTCTTTGTTGTTCCACCTATAGTAAAACATACCACAATGGTGCTCCTCTTAATGTCTTTATCACCTACCATATTTGAATCAACATATCTGTGTAGAAGAATATAGAACCTCAAAACATAATGCATGGGTATCAATACCTCTCAAATACACGAATCCACTTCTTGCCTCCCAATGTTCTTTACCTAGATTGTTCATATATCTACTCACAACTCCCCTTTGCATGTGCAATATGGTCTTGTGCAAACCATTGCATACATCAAGCTACCGATTGCTGATGAATAAGGGACCATGGACATGTATTCTCCTCTTGTGTCTTGGGACACATTTCCTTAGTTAATTTAAATGGTTGGCCAAAGGTTAACACTAACTGGTTTTAATTCTACATTCTAAACCTCTCAAACACCTTCTCGTGTACTCACCTTGAGATAATGTCAGTTTGTGATTTTCCTATCTCTTGTTGTTATTCTCATACCAAGGATTTTCTTTCTTGACACCAAATCCTTCATTGTAAATGAATTGGCTAATTTCTTCTTTAGCACATTTATATCATTCATATTAGACCTTGCAAAAAGCATGTCATCTACTATAATGACATCTACTATAACCACGTTTTTTCATAAATATCAAACTTGGATACTGCTTTGCCTTGGAACTTTCTTTAGAATATATAAGCTCTTCTTCATCACGCATGCACCAAATTCTGCTTCCTTGACTTCATGCTCTGGCCAATGCATATAATAATCTTCCTCTAAATCCCCACATGGAGAAAAGATATTTTTTACATCTAATTGTTCAGATCCCAAATCTTTTACTACCACAAAACCAAAATAGTCCCTAATTGAAGTCATTTTAACAACAAGGAAAATATTTCATCAAAATCTATACCTTTCTTTTGTGCAAACTCCTTTACAACAAATCTAATGGCAATGCAGCTTTTTATCCTTCATCTTCTTCCTTCAACTTATGAACCACATTTTATTCTACAATGCTCTTTTTCCCGTGAAACTTAGACAAGTCCTAAGTCACGGTTTGTTTAGGAATCCATTTCCTCTTTGGCTGCTGCTCCCACTTCTTTTGGTGTCTACCTACATTGCCTCTTCACTAACATTCAGGTTCACGGAATCAGATCCAACAATAAATAATACAATGAAGGGAGAGTCTAGATTCGAGGGGTATACTTAACTTGGTAGATTTTCTAATAACACTTGCGGTGTTTGAGGTACTTATTATCTGTTGTTGTACATTTTGATTTTACGGTTCCTTTGAAATTTATTTTTAGATTGATCTCGCAGCAGGTATTCTTGTTTTTCTTTTCCTATTTCTTTCCTATGATGATCTTTGTACATGACCTTCTCATTGAATATGACATCTATACTCCTAATGATTTTGTTATTTTCATAATCCCATGGCGATAACCAAAATCATTAACACCATATCAATAGGAATTTACCTTAGGTGGATTTTTCCACAAGCTTTGTTCTATTTTCTTTATCAATATGGACAAATGCTTCACAACTTGAGAAAGGTTTCAAAAGAATGGTTACCTTTTTACTGGCCATTCCTCCTCTCGAGATTCTACCATCCAAAGGAAGCTTGAAGGTCCTATGTTTATTAAAGTAAACATGGGGTATCAACATAACATCTTCCAGAGCTGTGAGAGCCGACGTACAATCTCATATTCCTTGCACGCTCCTTGATTGTTTTGTTCATCCTTTCTAACACCATTTTTCTTGTGGTGTTTTTGGAAGCATCTTCTCTCCCAGATCCATGGTATGAATGGCTCATCAAACTCCCTTGCTGCAATATTCACCTCATTATCTGATCTGAGAACCTTCAAGCTTTTTCCTATCTCATTCTCAACCAAAACTTCCATTTATTAAAAGTATCAAAAGCATCATATTTTTTCAAATGCAATAAACCAAAGTTTTCCTAGTTGCATCAATAAAAGTAATATAATAATGGAGCTACCAAGAGATGATGATGATACCTAATTTGGTCCCCCATACATCTCTGCACAAGCTCCTAACCTTTTACTCTTCTTTTCTTCGACTCTGAGAAATCTAACTCTCTTTGTTTTCCAACATGCTTTCCGAGTCCAAATCAATTTGTTTAATATTTGGCAACAAATTTCTTTTGTGAAATGTCTGCGCATACCCTTCTCACTCATGTCCCATCCTATGATGCCGATTGTTGTATCCACTCCTCTAGAAGCTAAAGAGATAGAAGAGTCAATATTACCCGTACATAAAATTGATATTTTCTCCTTTGCTATCACCAATGATCCTTTGATGACCTTCCCGTCTTATCTGTAAATATGGATACACAACCTTCCTTGCCAAGCGCCCTATTGAAATTAGATTTTCCTTAAATCAGGTATATGTCTTACCTCTTTCAGCAACCATTTGGTTTCCATTCGTTGCTTTATTTTACCTTTCCCATTCCAACAATTTTTCATTTTGCATCATCACCCAAATGAACCTGTCAAAATCACCTTGAACATAATCTAAATATTTCCCTGTAGGTGTGGCATGAAATGAAGCCCACGAATATACTACCAAAACTTCGAAATGGTATCTGAGAAAGAATGGCTTTCTTGTAACACATAAGTTGTTACATTTGCTTCCCGATTCCTCTCCTGTTGTCCATCTCTTTGTTTCTTTGGGCTCTACAGTCTTTCTTGGGATGTCTTTCTTCCCACAATTCCAGGCCTCTATCTTTCCAAGTCTAGATTTGGATCGCCCTTCCTATAATTCCCATGGTTCCTGAAACCCTTCCTCTATCCTTTTGTCTTCCCCGTTCTCCACATTCAATGCATTTCCTGATGTGTCTCACGCTTTCCATCGCATTTCCTCACTAAGGATAGCCACCAACAACATCATCAGAGTTTAAAGTATTTGAACGAGGAGGCAGAGTTGCCCCAGGTCATGACTAAGCCATTCCATCTTTCCGGCAATGGGCACAAGATTAGAAGATCCCAGGCCTCATCATCAAAGTCCACTTTTACAAAACTTGGTTGATTAGTAGCGTATTAAAATCATTTAAATGATCGCAATAGCGGTCCCACCTACCGACATATTCATATTAAATAATCCTCTTCATTAGAAATACCTTATTGGACGTCGAGATTGTTTCATACAATTTGGCGATGCATCCATCAAACCCTTCATTGTCTTTTGCTTTGGAAATATTGAAAGCCACCGGCGGTGCCAGGCTCGGCCATTGTCGTTCCTAGAGCGTTTCTGTCAAGAATCTCCATTCTTCATCGCCGTAGCCAACTGGATTATTTTCTATTCTTTGATGATAGGAATAGATCCTTCACGATATAAATAGTCTTCCATCTGCATCTTCCATAATAGTAGTTTTGGCCATTAAATTTCTCAACCTAAACTTTCCATATTCCGACATTGCTCCCCTTCGAACCGGGAACCCTCTTTTTCTGCGAGTTACCTTTCACTTTGATACCATCTGTTGAAAAATAGGACCGTGGATAAATAAAAATAAAACAAATCACGAGAAACAAAACAGAGAAGATACACAATACAATAGGGAACCTGAAATTCCGTGGTTCACCCGGTGTGGGATATGTCCACCAGAGATAGAGACACAAATTTACGTGGTTCACCCAGTGTGGGCTACGTCCACCAGAGAAATTGTTAGGTCCTTCCTTTATTATTATCCAGCATACAAAGGGATACAACCTACAACAAAACTCGTTGTAACTTCCTCTTCTTTCTCTCACAGTCTCCTATCTCATAATACAATATTCACCATCATGCATAGCCGCAATACATTTCCCTCATAAAAGAGGGTTGCCTTTTAGGGAAAAAAACCCGAACATAATCTCTATCGTTAGATCTGCGAACTTATAATGAATGGTCAAGATTTACAATGAAATTAAAATATACATTTACAAGGCAATTTTTCCTTCGGGGGCTTCACCCCCGAACCCCCCAGCCGGGGGGATAGGCCCCGTGGAACCCGCAGAGGGGGTACCCTCCCTCTGCACTCCCCCACATGGAAGAGTGTACATACTTCTAGGGTGTAAATACTTCATGGGGTATAAACACGGCTGAAAGTAAAAAACCTCTGAATCAGGAAGATAATCAGGCTCCACAACCAACACGCACTCCTTATCAGGGAGCTCAACCTCCGCAATATGAAAGTATTCACCCAATTAGGTTTAACCAGATTCGTTGATCTTCTAGCCTAATGAGATCAATAGTGTTGGTGAATTGCGGGCCGCGAACTAGCGAGTCCGCTAATTTCACCTTCATGCTCCGCAATGATTCCCCACCATAGATCTCCTCTCACAAATCGATGGTTCACAGTGATTGTGGGGTCCAACCTCCACAATATGGAATGTCCTCACCCAAATCCAGTCTAATCCTAGTCGTTCATCTTCCAACTCAATGAGATCAATGACGTTGGTGAATTGTGAGCCACGAACTAGCGCGTCCGCTAATTTCACCTTCACACTCTGCAATGACTCCCAACCATCAATTTAATTGAGCGGTTGGTGTTTACTTCATCTATCTGATGACTGGGATGGATTCTCCTCCTATTAAACGACTCACATCCATCTCCGCTGCCAGATTCTTAAGTCATTTATGGATCTTGTTACTCCGGTAGTTCGGGTAACTTGACTATTGTGAAATTTGACATCTCTAAACTTTGAGCTATCGAGGTTCTGAAACCTTCATGAGATAACTCCTTTAGTGTAGGGTTCCTAGACCTAGGTCACATGGACCTTCAAATGTCTCTTGGGCTATTAACCCTACTCTTAGGCATGTTTTTGGTTAAGGACTTTGGCATGAATTCAAAGTCTCTTAGACTACTGGTCTGAAGGGTACGCCTCCCTAACTCATAGAACTTCAAGCTTCGAAACAAGGCAAGGTAAACTCGTGAGGTTACTGAAATGGTAGCAGAGGCAAGAAGTTTGATCTGACTCTGGAAATGTGTTGAAATTCCCTGGGGAAATGCCTTCGAGGACTGAAACTGGCGCATATGGACAATCAAGTAGAAGCCTAAGTTTTCAAGGGAAGAAACGCATACTCATAACTTAACCATTTCAATACATAAATCATTTATAGACACATAAATACACACATGCATTCACTATATCCAATTCAAAGAAAAAGGCGTGAAAACACTTATCAGAACCATAAGGTGTGATGCGACTGCTGAAAGAGGTGCTCGTTTCCACCCAACCATAGGCTCAGTCACTCTTAATGGATTTACCACTGGCCACCCCCAAGCTTAGAACACGATGTTTTGAGATTCAATCTCTTTCTTCCAGCTCAACGAAAGCTAGGGATGAAGGTTACTCTCTTTCTCCCTGTACAAAAATAGATAGTGACAAAGGTTACTCTCCTTCTCCCGACTCAGTCTCTATTTTTCTATGACCATAACTCACTTTCCTCTTTCATTCCTTCCTCAGACTCAAGAACTTCGGCTCTCGTCTCTACACTCTTCGTAGGCCTTCCTCTGCCCACCACGCTTCCTTTCTTTCCTTCCTCAACAAGATTGCATGTGGATTGAATTCCCAGTCCTTGGTTAGGTCTGGAAGCCTTATAGATGGGTGGTCTACCCCATCCCCTCATTAACTCTTGAGGAGGTATTCCCACCTACCATCCTGACTATAATTCATTCCTCGGTCATAGGGTTGTTCCAATCCTGAGAAATTAAATCCAGCAAAGTACTGGTTTGGGGGAGGTTAACGCAACCATTCCTAGTCCCCTCCACCACATTTTCATAGAATTCGTGGTCTCTTCTTAAAACATCCCCTTTCCAGCAGTCATGTAACACATATCCATTTTCTATTAAAATAACAGAATTTACATTCATCGACCTTTTATACAAAGTTCCATTAAATCAAACATTCACACCTTTGAGTTTTCCATAGTTCCTTGGCCAATATAATTATAATTACAAACTGGGGGAAATAGGGTGTTACAATTCCCTCCCCCTTAAAGGAACATTTTCCTCAATATTTTATCTGTCAATATGATATGTATATATAGGAGAAAACAAAATTGGATATGCTTGTTTGACGACATCCTCCATTTCCCACATAGCCTCATCTGGGCCAACGTGTTTCCACTGCACCTTGACCTATGCAATGGTTTGGTTCCTGAGTGAGGTTTCCTTCCTGTCTAGTATGAATTGGGGTTCTGGCAAGAATTCTCCCTCTGGATCCATCTGGATCATAGACCATTCAATTATATGATTAGAATCATGTACATATTTCTTCAATAATGAAACATGGAAAAGATTATGTGTCTTTACTGTGGGATGGAGTGCTAGCCTATAGGCTACAGGTCCCACTCTATCTAAGACCTCAAAGGTTCCACAATATTGAGGTTCCATCTTGGCACAAGCTTCCATTCTTAGGGAACTCTTCCTGGGCCCAACTCTGAGATAGACATGGTCTCTTATCTTGAATTCTCTGGGAATTCTCTTTTTGTCGGTGTAACTTTTATGTCTATCTTGAGCATTATTCAGATTTTTCTTTATCTGAATCACTTGTTGTTCCATTTCTTTCAGCTTGTCGGGTCCAATGGTAATTATGTCTACTAGATTACTCCACTTGATTGGAATTTTGTACTGCCTACCATATAGGGCTTCAAAAAGGATCATCTTCATGGGCTCTTGATAACCGTCGTTGTAGGAAAACTCTACCAATGGTAGGTAGTCTTCCCACTTTTTAGGCTGATGCATTACATGCATCCTTATCATTTCTTCTAATATTTGGTTTACTCTTTCTATCTATCCATTAGTTTGAGGGTGATATGTTGTGTTGAACCATAATTTAGTCTCAAAACCAACCATTAAGGATTTCCAAAAGCTTGAAATAAATTTGGTGTCTCTGTCAGATACAATTTCACTAGGCATGCCATGCAGTCTAGATATCTCCTTCATGAATATGTTGGCAATATTTATCACCTTGCAAGTTGACTTGACAGGAAAAAAGTGAGTAGACTTACTCAGTTTGTCCACCACGACCATGATGGCATCATTTTTCTTGGTCAATTTTGGTAATTCGGTGATGAAATCCATGGAGATGGTTTCCCATTTCCATTATGGGATGGGTAGGGGTTGTAACAACCCTGCTGGGTATTGGTGTTCTGCCTTAACTTGTTGGCATCCTAGGCACTTATATAGATAATCAACAATGTATTTCTTCAATCCAAGCCAACAAAATTGTTTCCTAGTGGCCATGGTCATTTTCTGATATCTTGGGTGACCAGTATATGGTCTCTTGTGTAGTTCATCCATTATCAACCTCTTCAATTCGTCATAGTTTGGAATATATAATCTATTTATGTAGGTTAGGAAGCCTTTGTTGAACATATAGTAGCCTTCATACTTTATCCTTGTAGGCTCTTGCCTTAGGTACGAGGTTATGGTCTTGAAGAATGCATTTGTTTCTTGTGCATTCCTGACTCTTACCCTGACAACTGTTTCAGTGGTGCTTATCGTTTCCAGTTGAATTGTTTTTATACTTCTACTAAGGGCATCAACCACCCTATTTTCCTTTCCTTTGATGTGTTTGATTTTGAAATCAAACTCTCTAAGGAGAGCCATCCACCTAGCTTGCATGGAATTGAGTCTTGGTTGTTCAAACAAGTGCCTCAACCCATAATGGTCTATCATAAGCACAAATCTCTTACCTAGGAGGTAATTCCTCCACCTTTTTAAAGCATGTACTATGGCAACCAACTTTAGGTCATGGGTCACATAGTTGGTTTCATGTTCATTCAATTTCCTGAACGCGTAGCAAATTACACGTCCCTCTTACATAAGGAATCATCTGAGTCCTTCCTTGTAGGAATATTTACACACAAGGAAATCATTATCAAGGTCTACAATCTTCAGTAAGGGTGCATGGGTCAGGAGGTATTTGAGTTCCTGAAATATTTCTTCACATTTTGATGTCCAAGTGAATTTAACCCCCTTTTTCTAAAGGGCAATGATTGGACAACCAATTTTGGAAAACCCTTTTATGAACCTTCTACAGTATCCTGCTAAGCCCATGAAGGATCTGATATCAGATACATCCTTTGGGGTAGGCCATTCCATAATATATATGATATTGTCAAGGTCTACTACCACCCCTTCTTTAGAAATAACATGGCCTAAGTAATGGACTTGCTTCTGGAAAAGTCGCACTTGCTAAACTTAGTGTAGAACTGATGCTCTCTTAGTACTTGAAGTACGAGTCTAATATGTTCTTCATGCTCCTCTATGTTCTTGGAGTAGATTAGGATATCATCAATGAAAACCAATACAAATTTGTCTAGAAATTTGCTGAGTACATTATTCATCAAGCACATAAAAGTGGCGGGGGAATTGGTTAACCCAAATGGCACCACTACAAATTCATAGTGACCATACCTTGTCCTGAAGGCTGTTTTGTGGATGTCTTCATCCTTAATTCAGACTTGATGGTATCCAGACCTTAAGTCAATCTTCGAGAAAATAGAAGCACCTCCCAATTGGTCGAACAAGTCGTCGATTGTTGGTAACATGTACTTGTTCTTTATGGTTGTCTTATTGAGTTGTCTATAATCTATGCACAGTCGAAGTGTGCCATATTTATTTTTCACAAACAAGAAAAGTTCTCCCCATAGAGATACAATGGTTCATATATATCCTTTTCCCATCATCTCCTTTAGAATTATCTTGAGCTCAACCAGTTCTGGTGTACTCATCCTATAGGGCGTTCTAGATGATGGCACTGTTCCTGGTGAAAGTTCTATCGAGAAGTCAATGTCTCTTCACGGAGGTAGACCTGGTACCTCTTCTGGAAACACATCTTTATATTATCTTAATATGGGGTGGTCCTATAGGTTTGGTTTGTCATCCTCAAAATATTTCAACACCTGTATTGCATATAAAGGACACCCCTTTCTGCAATACTTTTTCATTTGAAGGGTTGATATTTGTCTCACTGAGAAAATCTTCTGAATCCCTTGGAGGGTTATATTTCTCCCTTCTTCTTTTACACATTCTAAAGTTTTATGGTAACAGTCCAACTTAGTCTTATAAGTAGCCAACCAGTCCATACCAATCAACAAGTCATAACATCCCAATGGAAGTATGTTAAGGGTCGCTCGGGTGGGCAATGCATCCATGATGAATTAGAAAGTTGGTATGGCCTCTGCTACTTTTATTTTGGTCCTAGTGACTAGTTGTACCAACCACGGCTTAACATATCTGACTAGTTGCAGTTTACACTTATCAATAGTTTGAGGGGCCACATAACTCAAATTAGAACCAAGGTCAATTAAAATAGAAACTAGATGGTTGGCAATCATACCTTCCATCTCCACCACTGAAGCTTGGTGGTTGGATTTATTATTGTCTAAGGCTGCATAAATTCGTGGCATTCTCCTAGCCACATCATTGACGGTGATAACTTCTTGGATATTGTAGACTCTCCTATTGTTTTTTTTCCTGTGTGGACAATCCCTCAATCGATGATCTTCTCCACAACCCCAACATTTTAAGGGTTCTTTCTTTGGGTTATCAGTCTTTCTTGGAACTGCCTCAAAACTTTTATTTCCACTCTGAGAGGGGAAATTTTGTTGATATAGACTTCTAATAGGATGGTCATCCTAGAACCCTTCCCATAGTTCGTAAATCTTGAGGATTTAAACCCCTTCTATTGGATTACTGAGAGGGGGGGTGAATCAGTAATAACGTAATTATAATCCTTTTTCTCCAAATAATCCAAGTGTTATATCAATGTAGAATTA
>SNQJ01S0141169.1:8492-33396 GCA_010110895.2 Picea sitchensis
CCAACCTTGAGAAAGTTTTGGATTTGGATATTTATTGACAATTGTCTTTGACTTATGATGTTTCGTTGATATTTGTAGGAAGAAATGGAAAAATTACCTTTGGGACATTTTATATATTTTGAAGTATTTGATGATCTTATATGACTACAAATTTTGATGTTCTATCTCATACCTTGAATGGATTTTGTTTTTAGGGTTTCTCGAATAGATGAGTTAAATGACTAACATATATGCATTCATCATCCTCTTGCTTGCATGTTGTGCATAATGTATTCATGTTTATGTTGGAGCTATCATATTTCAATCATGTTCTTAAGTTTAAACTCATAAATAGAATCACAATATCATTAAATCTTTCTTTGATTCCGAGATTAGATACATGCAAATTTTACAAAACTTATTCACAACAACAGGTGGTTTATGAAAGGATGATATCATGGATGATAATATTTGAGAAACTTCTTCTTCCTTTTTCTTCATTTTTCTAACAAACCCAACACTAATTCATAAGTTTGTTGAAGGAAAAGACAAAGAATGTAATATTTATGACATACTAGCAAGAATCTTCTTCCTCACATAGCTAATTTATATGGTTACAAGAGAAAGGTTATAGAGTCACTGCCTTTACATGACCACTTCCTCCTTGAAATGAATGTGGGAATTCATTGATCTTCTTCCTATTGAACAGACTTCCCTCATGTTAGATCAAGATCATATTTGAAGCCAACATTCATGATTCAGAATTAATCCTCGTCTTTCCCAAACCTCATTTGGATTTATTGTTATCACAATTACATTATTTTCTATGTTCTATATTCACTTCCATTCCAAAGTATGTATCTTATTATATTATATTATGGGGCCATAACACTAATCCATGGTTGGAATCTTGATCCTTACCAAAATCTCCCTCGCCGGGAAGTAGATTCAAGTTTTCTTACAATTCTCTCTGATATCTGAAGCCCCAAGGCTATCAGATCCACCTGCTCAGACTCTCCTCATCGGATTGATAATCTACCTTGCTCATCCTAATTCCCAGAATTGAAACCCAATAAGCCAATCAGATTTACCTTAACATGATAGCTCCATCTAAGTTCTCATTTTGGGTTATCTTTTTCACGAAGACTATTGGACCACCTTCTACACATTCTTATCCCATAATCTAAACAGATGATCTTCATCAGTTCTTCAGGATATTGGATTATGTCACTTGCATGGTTTCTTAGTCTTCTCGACCATCATATTTTGAATTCGATCGGACTTTATCCATCAAGTTTTCCTTCTAATATTTTCCCTTTGATCATATTGACATATCCCATGTAAAAATATAGCATCAAATTCCTTTTTAGAATATGGGTCACCCTTTGTGACGTTAACGTGTCATGTGACATGTCATCCTTTTATCCCCTTCCTTATCGCCACTTGTTTTATCCAGATTCATGGGATCTCGATTTCTATCCGATATGTCTACCTAAATCAACATCCAATTACTTGGAATCTGCATCTACAATTTATTTCAATTTGTATCTCTAGGTGTGAAACTTATGTAGACCCCCCTTCTCTCCTAAGGAATTTGCGACCTCTTGGTCTAGGATCGATTAAGAAACTGAGTCTGATTGACTCTTTAGCCCTCAAGAACCTCAAATCCACTTAACATGCCCTATTTCCCTTAAAGAACAGGTTATACGGAGCCTGTTCCTTTCTCCTTAACGACTTTTAGCTTCAATGTGTTTAGATGCTAAATCTCATGGTTAAGCCCCTCCCTTTATGTGACTAAGGCTATGACCAGTCGCTCAATCGAAAGGCGCGTCACAACTCTACGTATCGACCCTTTGCATGCGAGTCACTCTAACTCTCTTGACTTCTGAAATCCCTACAAGAGCCTAGCGCATGCTATCCCCTCTATTCCCCTTCATCGATGTGACCCTTCGCTATGATCGTGGGCCAATATTTCGAGCACTTCGCGATTTCGCGTTTCGCATTTTCGTGTCTCGTGGGTTCACACTTCACGAGTCATATCCCTAGATGCTCAATGGTCCAGATCTCTTCTCGAACCGACACCTTAGATCAAATCTTTGCGGTTTCGGGTTTCGCAAGCTCCCCGAACTCTTACCTCTAATTTCCCAAGTTACGAACTCTCGACAAGACCAGATATATGGTTCATCTCCCTCCTTCAATCAATGACTGTGATCAAATCGTTATTTTGTGATTCGCGAGTTCTTGTAACTCTGCCTTTGACTTATTTGAGTCATGAATCAACAAAATGTAGATTTCTCGCCATGTGTCCTCCTTGACGATGGACGGCCCCGCTAATTTTGGAACAATCAATGGCTGAGTTCACACTTCGCGAATGCTCACAGTTCTGCCCTTTGACCTTTCCACTCTGTGAGTTCGCGAAATGTTGATCTCTCGCCACATGTCCTCCTTGACAATGGACGGTTCTAATGATTTTAAGTTTCATAAGTTCGATTCTCCTGTACACTTTCAAAGTTTTATCGTTAGTGAACCTTACCTTGATCAGACGGATACGCCCCTTTTTGCATGCAGATCGGACAACTAAGATCCTTTCTCTGGCTCTCATATCGAATGACTAAGATCTTTTCTTTGCACTTAGATCAGATGGATGAGATATTTTCCTTTGTGCTCACTCCTCATTGTCTAGACATTGCTCGGATGGTCCAGATATTTTCCCTTGAGCTTACGCTTTCTTCTAACTTAGAAGATTTTCAAAATATTTAAAGGCTTCAACCTTTATCCTTCCTGCGAGTCCATTTCTTGGATCTCATTTGCACTCCTTGGAAAGTTCTACTCCTCCTGAGCTTGATCTCTCCAAATATTTCGATCTCCCAAGCACTTCTTGCTTTTCTGGGAGATTCGTCAAACTCAGATCCAAATATTCTTGAAAATAATCCTTTCTTTCCTTCCTGGCAGTTTTATGCTCTCGTCATTTGACTTCTTTATGGATTTGCTTCGACTCTCCTTCAAATTCCAGATCTATGCACTCTTTGCAACAGATCTTTACACAAGATTCGATTTCTTTCGACGACTGTGAACTCCTTGCGGCAATCGCTATACACTTCCTGCAAAGATATTCTTATGTTATTTCTTCTAAGCTTTACAAGTCGAAACAGACGCTGTCAACGCACTCCTTGTAGACTGTGTGCACACCTTCCACTGGCTCACGAAGAAAAACTATTTAAATTCTTATGTAATAATTTCAAAGCTACATACACTCGTAGCAAGATTCATTCATTCTTGAAAATATTTAGACAACAACAAAGAAATTTCAAACATTATTCACACCATACATGGGATCAATTTTTCTCTATTATCTTCATTCAAAATCAAGAAAATGGTTACAGCTAAAATCAAAGCAACAACTACTTCTCTGAGATTCCTACTTGCTCATAATTCTCATAACCCTCTTTAGAGCGTACAAAACCTCTCTTTATACAAAAGAAACAAACTAACTGCTACTTAATTGCGGTTACATCGAGACTAGGGTTAAACTCTCAGGTCACGCGTGCTCATTTTTGTCTACATGCGTGATCTTTCCTTTTTTGTTTCTATCAACTGACAAAGATTTTTAGTACTAGCTCGTGTTCGACGTTCTGAATTGGTCCTCAAGCACTGAGTTATCCTACCACGTGTACTTGCTAATGATGCTCTTGCATCATACTCCCCTGGAAAAAATTTCATGGACTCCTATTCATGAGGTCGTGCACTAACTTTCCATGCTTCTGGATATCAGCTTCACTCTCCCAACTAAAATATTTTATTGGGTGTCCCTTCCACTTGACCTAATATTCAAAATAGGTCTTCCTCTTGGTCTTCTTACTAATCCTCTGATCAACAATCTTTTCCATCTTTGGTTTTTCTACTATAGCCATTTGTTTCTCCCCTTGAATCTTCCCTTGATATGTTAATCCCTCTATGTCATCCTTCCTCTAAGGATACAGGTCTGAAATGTTGAATATGGGCGATATGCCCACATCATCTGGAAGCTCGATATCATAGGCGTTTGCATCAAAATTCCTCAATAAGTTTCCCAAACTTTTGTTTACCACCTCAGTCTATCCATTTGTCTGAGGGTGATAAGCTGAGCTGAAGCACAAATCTGTCCCCAACTTATTCCACCATGTTCTCCAAAAATGACCAATAATTTTTGTGTCTCTATCCGAGACAATGCTTCTGGGTAGGCCATGAAGTCTCACAACTTCCTTAAAGAACATATTTGCAACATGTATTGCATCATTAGTCTTTTGGCATGGGATAAAGTGTGGCATATTTGAAAATCTATCCACCACCACAAATATGGGATTGCATCCTCTTTGTGTTCTTCGTAGTCACAACACAAAATCCATCCCTTCAACAATTGATTTCCCTTGAACAACAATCCCTCTTGAATCATATACCCCATGGCTGGTAAAATCATGAGCTATTGCTCATGGCTCCCTCTGCTATGTTGTTGAGATCCTCCAAGGTCCCATACTTTCTCTTGGAGTTGTTCATCTACTCCTTTTCCTTGTTGCTTCTTTTGTTGTTGTTGTTGTTTCTTCTCTGTTGTTATGGAAGGTCGTCCTCCGTTCAGCCTCCTCCTACTGACAGGTTCTTGTGCTGACCCCAACATCATACTTTTGATTTTTTTGATCATCTCGTCCAACTGCTCAACTGGTTGGTCCTTGTTTTGCAGAATGCTCTGTTGCACTTCATCCTTGTCAATGGTTAGATCAACCTGATCTCCCTTGATGCCTTCATATATTGTGGCCTTAGCTTTCCATCCTCCTGCAGACTCTAGTTTTGTAGTCTCATCACTGAGTTGTTGCTCAGCTTCTTCCTCTAACAGATTGATGTTTGTCATCTCCTCTTGTGTTGGTTCAACTCCAACTTCTTCCAGCTTCTCCTCAGGCTGGTATACTCCTTTACCTGTTTCCAATTTGATGTGTTGGATATTCCTACTCTGCATATCTATCCTCCTCTCCAGGGATCCTAGTTCCTCATATAGCTCAACAAAATCTATGTTGTCTGCCTCCTCTTCTGTTGCAGGCTCCAATGTTGCAGTTATCTCCCTTTCAGCTTCCGGGCTGAAAATTTTGAGCAATTCTGTTGAATGTTCTCCTCCTGAAATCTGTATGACTGTCTCCTAGAATCCATCCCCTAGGTTTGGATCATTCAACCAATCCCCCAACATCTTCATCTTTCGCTCCCATTGAGTGATAAATTCGTTTGAATTCTCCTCTTTTTCTGTTGGGGCGGACATCAGTATCTGCTCCTTCTCCTCATGTTTGACAGTCCTTGTTGGTTATCTTTCTTTTGTTGCACCTACATCAAAGACACAATTAGCTTTAAAATAATTCGGCCCCATGGCCTCCTTCTCGGATTCTTATTGCACTACCTCCTCACGTGCAACTCTTGTATTAGTCTTTGCTAGACTATTTGGCAGGAATATTTGAATTCCCCCAACGATCATAACACACCTTTGATCCTCCTTCGTTGTGATGGGATTATTTAACTTCTCATCGTCTTCATTCACATGGTCTGCAAACCCACATGAATCTTCATCTATCAATACCCCTTGCTGATATAAACTCTCAGCTGAGTTCATCTCTTCTCCCTTTCCCACCTGGCACTCTGGGATTCCTCCTCTGCCCACTTGGTAGTCTATGAGATCCAATGATCCCCCTTCTTTTCCCACTTGGCAACTTGAACTTCCATCACTACCCTCCTGGCAACCTATGATATCATCCATTGATCTCCTTCCATTGCCCACCTGGCAACTTGAAAGTTCACTTCTGCCCTCCTGGCAGTTTATGAGACCTGTAACTGATCTCCCTTCCATCACTCAGGTTTTCTCCGACTTCTGGATCACAGATGCCAACCATCTCTTCCTCTGTGTCACTGAGGTTTTCAGCATACCTCAGCCACTTCCTCAACTCTTGTTTCTATTTTATGGCCAACAACCTTCAGACATGACATTTTTCTTTCCTCTTCAAAATTCAATCGTATGTCCAACATGTATTTATCTCCTTCCATGTCTTCAATGTCAGTTGTTCCATTCTCTCTCTTATCTCAGCGAGTTCCTCAAAAATTTCTGCTTTACTTTTCTTCCGACGGTCTCCTCTTTGACCACGCTCATGGCCTTCAGTGGCCATCTTTTCTGTCTTTAGCCCTCTTGGCTATATACCATTTTCTACACACCATGCAACCATATTTATAGAGTATCAGTACTCTATCTTCCTTCACCTGTTGTCCACAAGTGAACTTCAGCTTCTGATACCATTTGATGTCATCATATTATCACTATTTTCCTTTCCACCCTTGCCCACAATTTGCAGACATAATCAAGTTCTCGATACTACTCGTCGTAGTTAGACTGTCTTTTCTATCTCTTTTCCTCTTTCTCTTTTTATTGAAATATACAAACAAAAATTTCATCTCTGATACCACTTGATGGTATTAGATTATTCTCTTTATCTACCCTCTGCTATAGAAATTAAAAATATGAGCTCTGATACCACTTGATGCAGACCCCCCTTCTCTCCTAAGGACTGCGCGACCTCCCGGTCTAGGATAGATCAAGAAATTGAGTATGATTGACTCTTTGGCGCTCAAGAACCTCAAATCCACTTAATAGGCCCTCTTTCCCTTAAATCATAGGTTATATGGAACCCACAAATTTCTCCTTAATGCCTTTTAGCTTCAACATGTTTAGATGCTAACTCTCCTTGTTAATCCCCTCCCTTTATGTGACTAAGGATGTGATCATTCACCTAAACAAAAGTCGTGTCATGACTCCACGTATCGATCCTTTCCATGTGAGTCACTCTGACTCTCCCAACTTCTGAAATCCTGACAGGAGCCTAGCGCATGCTATCCCCTCTATTCCCCTTCATCGATGTGACCCTTCGCTATGATCGTGGGCCAATCTTTCAAGAACTTTACGATTTTGTGTTTCATGTTTTCACGTCTCATGGGTTCACACTTCACGAGTCATCTACCTAGACACTCAATGGTCCAGATCTCTTCTCGAACCGGCGGCTCAGATCAAATCTCCGTGGTTTCATGTTTTGCGATTTCCCCAAACTCTTACCTCTGATTTCCTGAGTTAAGAACTCCCAACAAGACCATATCTATGGTTCAACTCCCTCCTTCGATCAACGGCTGTGATCAAATCACGATTTTGTGATTCACGAGTTCTTGTCAATCTACCTTTGAATTCTTTGAGTCACGAATCAACGAAATGTTGATCTCTCGCCATGTGTCCTCCTTGACGATGGACGGTCCCGATGATTTTGGAACAATCAATGGCTAAGTTCACACTTCATGAATGCTCATGGCTCTGCCCTTTGACCTTTCCACTCTACGAGTCAGCGAAATGTTGATCTCTTGCCACGTGTCCTCCTTGACAACGGACGACTTCGATGATTTCGGAGTTTCGTAAGTCCGATTCTCTTGTACACTTTCAAAGTTTTATCGTTAGTGCACCTTACCTTGATCGGACAACTACAAACCTTTTTGTGTGCAGATCGGACGGATAAGATCCTTTCTCTAGCTCTCAGATCAAACGACTGAGATCTTTTCTTTTCTCTTAGATCAGAGGGATGAAATATTTTCCTTTGCGCTCACTCCTCGTTGTCTGGATGTTGGTCGAACGCTCCAGATCTTTTCCCTTGAGCTTACATTTTCTTCTAACTCAGAAGATTTTCAAAAGATTTAAAGGCTTCGACCTTTATCCTTCCTGTGAGTCCATTTCTTGAATCTTGTTCGTGCTTCTTGGAAAGTGTTACTCCTCCTGAGCTTGATCTCTCCAAATATTTCGATCTCCCAAGAACTTCTTACTTTTCTGGGAAATTCGTCAAACTTAGATCCAAAGATTCTTGAAACGAATCCTTTCTCGCCTTCCTAGCATTCTCCTGCTCTCGTCCTTCGACTTCTTTACAGATTCGCTTCGACTCTTAGTCAAATTCCAGGTCTGTGCACTCTTTGCAATAGATATTTACACAAGATTTGAGTTCTTGCGACGACTTTGCACTCCTTGCGATAGTCGCTTTACACTTCCTGCAAAGAAAGTATTAGGCTATTTATTTTGAGCTTTGTGAGTCAAAATAGAGCCTGTCAATGCACTCCTTGCGTACTGTGTGCACACCTTGCACTAGATCACGAAGAAAAATGATTTAAATTCTTATGCAATCATTTCAAAGCTACATACACTCATAGAAAGATTCATTCATTCTTTAAAACATTAAGACAACAACAGAGAAATTTCAAACACTATTCACACCATACATTGGATCAATTTTTCTTCGTTATCTTCATTCAAAATCAAGAAAATGGTTACAGCTAAAATCAAAGCAACAACTACTGCTCTGAGATTCCTACTTGCTCATAATTCTCGTAACCCTCTTTAGGGTGTACAAAACCTCTCTTTATAAAAAAGAAACAAACTAATTACTACCTAATTGCGGTTACATCGAGACTAGGGTTAAACTCCTAGGTCACGCGTGCTTGTTTTTGTCTACGTGCATGATCTTTCCTTTTTCTGTTTCTGTCAGCTGCCAAAGATCTGTAGTACCAGCTCGTGTTCGAGGTTCTGAATTGGTCCTCGGGCATTGAGTTGTCCTGCCACGTGTACTTCCTGACGATGCTCCTACATCAGAAACCCTGATAGGTGTGAAACCCTAAGTAGTGATGGAACCTTGACCTGTGTGGAACTAGGCCTATTTTTCTCCTATGTTGTACATATGATTTGTATAGGTATTTGTTTTATTTTTAATTTTAATTTTTATAATTTTGTTCCTTTTATTTATTTATTTTCATTTTTAATTTTCCCATGGTTTTAAAAAAGTAGACATTGCTTTGATTTCTCGTGGTTTTCCCAAAATTTCCCATAGTTTTCCCAAACCTACCCTTGTTCTTTGAATTACATGGGAAAATCACTTTTACTTTGGAAATCATTTTACATGTGTAAAATTACTATTACATGGGGAAATTATTTTTACTTTGGAAAATTACTTCTTAAGTTGTGCATTTTTCTCTAAATCCCTATTGTATATTTCATATGTATATGCTTATTATTTTTCCCATGTCTTGGTGGAATTGGATACACTTCAAATTTTGTTTATTATTATTATTATAATATATATATATATATATATATATATATATATATATATATTATTTTTTTATTTTTTTTTCAATTTCTTTTCCTTTTTCATTTGTTTTCCCCCATATCCCGGGGTAATGTATTTCATTATTTTTAAGTTAGTACATTCCATTTTCAGTTTTGATTTTATTTATTTATTTTATTATTTTTTAATTTTTGTTCAAAATTTTGTTTAATTATTGGGATCCAAGCCATTGGATGTACTTGCAACTCTCATTATCTCATCCACCCACAAGCCCACAAACATGTAACTCTCATACCCTCACCAACCTGAAACACATTATATTATTTTATTATTTTAATGGGCTCTTACCTTTGTGGGTTTCTCATGCGGGAGTTTCATATTTTCACCTTAGAACTTAGCACATGATTTACCCACGAGCCTGCACCTGCAAGCCTGCCTAGGACATGCTACCGATTTTTACCTCTCACCTACTCGCATGCCTTGCAAAATTTTCCCATGTGAGAGTTCACCTCAAGACAAGTTACCGTGGAATATTTTATCGTGCATAGGGTTTTTACTGCATACCTATGTGGGCTTCCTCATGCAGGAGTTTCACATTTTCACTTTAGGATGGGTTTATTATGTTTTACCATAGGTTTCTATTTGCAACCCTATGCCTTGAGCCCTTTCTTATGTGCAGAAGGTCACACCTTATGACTTAGGACAATGATTTCTCATGCATTCTACATGAGCCCTAGTTCCTATACCTCCTCTAGTTCCACACACAAACCAAGTAAGGGGGAAAATAAAAAAATATACCATTCAAACTCAAATTCCTTGATGGATATGGGATATTTATTTTAGATTTGAAGATCAATGGTCTAGATATCCACATGAGAAAATCAATGGTTGTTGAGCGTCGACTTCAGGCAGCCATATATTGAGCTCTGGGAGTTCGAATTAATCCCATGATAGTTCATTGGAAATTTATCGAGCAGGAGAACACATTGGATAAGGAATTCAAGCCAGACTAGTTATGGAAAATCCCAGAAAAATCAAAGAACAGAGGGACACAAATTTGAAGGGGAATAAAATGTAAAACTTCATAAGGCCATAACTCATGATCTTGGAGGTCAAATCAAGCCTGTGAGAGCATGCTATAAAACTAAAGTAGAGAAGAATAATATGGAAGGATATTATTCACTAGATTGATAACAAAAGAAATAATAAAAAAATGAATAACAAAAGAGGATACCGTCAAGCAAAGGCAATAATTTTTTTAATAAATATCACTCATGAAAAGCCTTAAAGAAAGATTTACTACTCATGAGTCTTTTTAACTTCTATTTATAACACTTGTATATTCATTTAAGAAATTGTATGGGAACTTTGAGTCATTTAATGAGACAAAATAAGAAAGTTGAAGAGATAATAATTATTGGCTATTACAGAAGGTGAAAGGTCTTCCTTGTTTTATAAAAGGAAGACCATTGAATTTAATAAGGGACTTTTGTGTGAAATTTAATAAGGAATGAAGTATGAAGTTTTATGGGCTTAGCAAGGTATTATCGATGATTTGTTGAAGAGTTTTCAAATATTTCAAACCCCATCATAGAGTTACAAAAGAAAAATAAAAAAATTATTTGGACAGATAAATGTGAAGAGGAATTTTGAAAACTGAAAGAATTGTTAACCACTACACCAATATTAAAAGTGTTTGGTATGGATTTAGACTTCTTAGTTTGCATTGATGCATATAAGGAAGGATTAGGCGGAGTTTTGATTCAGGAAGTATGGGTAATAGTGTATGCATCAAATAAACTTTGACTCCATGAAGAGAACTACACGACTCGTGATTTGGAATTATTAGCTATAGTCCATTCATTGAAGATACGGAAGCATTGCCTGGTAGGTAGAAAATTTGAACTAAAAAGTGACCATAGTGGATGACAACATATTTTTACTCGGGGTATTTTAAATGCTGGACAAAGGAGAATGTATTAGTTAGTAAGCAAGTATGATTTCGAAATCATGTACATCAAGGGAACAATAAATAAAGTAGTCGATGTCTTGAGTTCATGATCGCGTATCTTTTTCATTATTCCATTAAGAACAAATCTACAAGAAAGGATCATAAATTTTCAACTAGATGATAATTGGTATAAGGAAGTAAAGGAAAACATTGAGAATGAAGTTATGATTATACCTAAATACGCAGGATATAATTTGGATTATGAAGGGTTATTGAGACTAAATGGAAGAATCTACGTACCATCGAACGAATAATTGTGAAACTTGATTTTAAAAGAGACTCATAAAGGTACCAACAAACGAAGAATCGTGAAACTTGATTTTAAAAGAGACTCATAAAGAAATTTACATGTCTCATCCTGGAGTAAGAAAGATGAGCGTTGATCTAAAACCTTTTTTTTAGGAAGGGAATGAATATCGATCTTGTAAATTTTGTGGCAAGATTTCTTGAATGCCAGCAAGTGAAGGTTGAGCATATAGGCATTTAGCAGATTGCCATAGCCACATATACCAGATCATAAGTGGGAAATTATATCTATGGATTTTATAGTTGGACTACCTCTTACAACATGGAGACATGATTCCATTTTTGTAGTGGTTGACACTCTAACAAAGAGTGCTTCTTTTATTCTCGTACACTCACGATCAAAAATTCCTTATATTGTGAGAGATTTTTTAAATGAGATTGTGTGATTGCATAGTATACCAAAGAAACTAATTTTGGACATGGGACCAATTTTCAAGATGCATTGGGAACATAACTAAACTTTAATACTGCTTATCACCCTGAGACGGATGGATAAATAGAAAAGATGAATCAAATTCTTGAATATATGTTAAGAATGTACGTAATGGACTAGAAACATTGGGAAGAATTCTACCACTAGTAGAGTTTGGCTATAATAACAATTATCAAAGTTCAATAATGATGGCATCATTTTTGAGTTTCTTTGTATGGAAGACCATGAAAAACACCTCTAAGTTTGGATAGGCTAGAATATAGAGTTCTAGTAGGACCTGAGGTAATACAAGAGAAGGAGGATCAAATAAAAATGATCAGAGAAATACTTAAGGAAGCACAAGATAGGCAAAAAGCTATGACAAGCATTGAACTGGCCATAATTATGAGGTTGAAGACAGAGTATTTTTGCGGGTAAAACCACAAAAGAGTTCTATTAACTTCTAATCAAAAGGTGCCAAAATTTCTCCTAGATACCTTAGACCCTTCAAGATTGTGGATAAGAATGGACCAACCACATATCAATTAGCTTTACTTGCATCCTTAGAGCTCATGTATGATGTCTTTCATGTTTCTTATCTATTTTGCATCATTATGTTTCAAATCCTTCCCATGTCATTGATTTGAGTTCTTTGCAGATGTTAGACGAGGGGGCCTTGATGGCTGATCCAATCGTCACACTGGACCATCTAATTCTGATAGTCTCCAAAGGCTGTTTAGTCGATCAATTAAAGTTGCAATGGGATATATATAGTCCCAATTCTTCTACCAGGGAGGACATAGAAGAAATGTGCCAACAATTTCCGCATTTATTTTCATTTGCTTTTAGAATTTTGATTGAAACTTTAGGACAAAGTTTGAATTAAGAGGGGTGTATGTAATGCCCCATTTCACCTAACTATTTTTATACAAAAAATTATTTCTTTGAGGGTGTTTGCTTGCAAACAACTTAGTTAATTAATACTTGATGAATGCTAGGCTTATTATGAATTTCTTAAAATGAGAAAATGAGAAAATTTGTAATTATGCATTATATCTCGTTGAATAAAACTTATGGATGATCATGATTGTACAGATATTACTAATGAGTCCCTAAGTGTATAGAAATCTCAATGATTAGTTGATGTGAGTATCGTCAACAATAACCTGAGACTTTGGATTGAGTCAGGAAGTAATTATGTGATGAATTTTTGAATAAATAATTTAAATTTATTATGGACATTGCAGATAAAAAAAAATCAGTGGATGTAGGAACATGAATCATGTTTTTCGATCCAAATCATAAAAGGAGTAGCGGGACCATACATAAATAGACCAATAGAAAAGGGTGGGGTGTAACAATGTCCATCTTTCCACTCACAGGCACTCCCACCGTGACTGGAGTTGAAGAGTGAGGGACACTCTTTCTCATAGGGTTGCACAATGTTGAGAGGGTAGACTAGGTCTCAGTTACTCACAAGGTGTACCAAGGGGCACTCAATAAGGTTAAACTATAGGAGTAATATTGTATGTATATACCTAGGAGTAATATTTGCATAACATAATCGTTGTAATCTAGATTCAGATTATTGTATGTATTACTCACACGAGAATTAGTAAAATACATGTAAGAAACATTATATGTCAGGATTCATATCGAGATAAATAATTCTTCCAACTGATTCTTAAAAGCTTCTGATTCTGTGGAATTTAAGTTTTGGTTCATTTATAATAAGTTTATATTCAAATTTTATTTCTTTATTCCATTTATGTTGCACAGAATTTGATGATACCTATTAAGAGAATAAGAAAAATTGGTGATATGTATAGTTGAATATTCATTCTAAATGAATGAATCTTGTAGCGTCCGATGATTTTGATTAAATATGGATTACTGTATTATGTATTGAATGGCTATAACATTTACGGTTAATTAAAGAAAACCAGAATGTATGTACTCTTATAAAGTTGTAATTTTTATTTTTTAATAAAATTTGAATCCATGTATATGAACTTGGTTGGTCTATCTAATGTTGATTGAACTCTAGATTTTGCACAAGATTTAAGTCAAATTTTAATGGTGAATCTAGTTTTCTGCCTAATATTTGGTTGTGTATGATTACCCTTCTGTGACGATTGGTTGACATTACAGTCAATTTTGTAACTTAGATTCACTACTTGATATTGATTTATAACTACCCCTTCGAATATATTTCCCTTATACATTCTCGATTGCTTCAAATATCTCTCTCGATTTGTTTTTTCCAAAAGAAAATTCTCTCATAAAATTATTTTAATAATAATTTTAAAAACATCTTCAGAAATGAGCAAACTAAAATTGATAGTCAAAAATATCAGTGTCAAAATCATCATGGTTTTTGGCAGAAAAAACTTATCGCTATCCAAGCATACCCTATCAAGAGGTGAAAAAAGACCTCTGAATACATCAAAATATAATCTGAATCTAAAAAGAAATTGCAAGAGGATTTCTAGTACCAATAGGAAGGGCCTGCATCAGAAATATCAATCAAAAGAGAAAGTGTTCAGGAGAAATTAAAAGACCTCCACTTGGAAAGTAGGGCCCACCTTTTCTCCATCCCAGGAGTAATAGGAAATCCTTCCTTTTGGGGTTGTGAGGGCTTGCTTAGATAGTTGGTTGGCCTCCCCATTCACTTCTCGGTAGATATGTTGAAAATGTATGCCTTTAAAGGTGGGAATCAATTCCTTTATTCTACTTTTCCAGCCTTTAGTACTGGTTGTTTGGAGCTCCCCTTTCTATTTAAGCCACTGAATGACAACTTTTGAGTCCCCCAAAACCTAAATATATTGAAGATCCAACAAATTTGTAATAGTAAGTGTATCCCACGCTCCTAATAACTCAAATTTTGTGTTTTTTCCATCACCACAGTTAAAAAACCATCAATAAGCTTGTGAGTTTAGGCATTTTATAGCTCCCCACACTCCACAGTTGGATCCTCCTGCTATCATAGCCCCATCAAAGAAGGTTAATGCATATCCATTCATCCTTAAAATTGAACTCAGTCTTAATACCTTCTCATTGCTAACTGGAGGATAAATATTCAGAATATCTAGAATCTTATACACCACAGCCCAAGCATTGGGACGCCAGTTGTCAAATAAAGTCATGTTCCTCTCTTTCCAAATAATCCAGCAGGTTAGAATCGATAGTCTTTTAGAAAAAAATTTATTCAGAACCCAATTGTCCATACTTTCCATGAGAGACTGGTCGTCCCAATGGAAATTGAAATTTAGCAATATAGCACTCTTTTCCCAAACCAATCTGGTGAAGAGGCACTCAATGAAAATATGCTTTGTATTATCTGCCATATTTCCAGAAGACAGCACTTGCTCGGTCCAACTTTCCCTTTCCGTTGTAAATTGTCCCATGCTAGTATTTTATTATGAATAGTTAGCCAAAAGAAAAGGTTTACCTTCAGAGGAAGTCGCCACTTCTAGAAATTTCTTTGTCAGTCATTTTTTACCGGTAGAAAATGTGAGGCTAGGATGGAATCATATACATTTCTGATAGATAATTCCATGTTTTTTCCATCACCCGACCACATCAAAGAATCTTTATTATCTGGATTAATAGTTATGCCGACACCATTTAAATCTATTGTAAAGTTTTTCCAGGCAAATGCTCGTAGTCCTGTCAACTCCAGATCATCACTGGACACCCAAATCAATGCTGACATGACTGGGTTCCTAGATATCATTGCATGAGATAGGCAGAAAATACCTTTTTTTATTGATATGGTTAATTAATTCAGGTGGAAGGATAGATATTTCTCCCAGGCCAAGGATTTTGTCCTTACCTATCAAGATATCATGCCCTGCTCCTAGTTGCCAACTGATCTAGTGAAGAATAATAGGGATTGTGCATACAAGACTAGACCAAAATCGAGAGGCAAAGTTTGATGAGTGCCTCGGTTGCCTGAGCCAAGTGATGAGTAAAGTGTTTTGTAAGTATTTATCCACGAATACCCTGTGCCAAAGGTTGTCTTCAATTAGAACCTACCACATTGAGGAGTTAATTAGTGCTTTATTAAAAACAAAGAGGTTACTCATACCCCATCCCCCAATCTTCTTTGGTCTGACTATGACTTCCCACCTACATAAATGATAGTGATTGTTTACCAAGAGCCCATTCCAGAGGAAATGAAACATAACTCTTCTAATCTGGTTTATAACCGAATAGGGTAATGCTTCCAGTGACATCCAAAATATCGGTTGGGCCTCTAGAATGGCTTTGACCAAGTTGAGTTTGCCTCCTAATGATAGCCATCGGTTGTACCAAGTCCCCATTTTCTTTGTTAATTTAGTAATAATCCAGTCCCAGTCACTTGTGCGCTGCGCCCCTATCTTTAGTTGCTAACCCAAATACTTGAAGCCTCCCAAGAGTGGACTAAAGGTAAAGAGAAGAATTTGTTTAAAAGGCTCCAATTCAGCCTCTGATAGGCCTTCAAACATCACAATGGTCTTTGAAGGTTTTAAGGACAACCCGGTTGCTTTGCAAAATAAGTCAATTAATGTTAGGATTTCTTGCCATTCGCTAAGACTCGCCCTTGACAGAATTAATACATCATCCACAAAAAGGAGATGTAGTATTTTATTCATCTTTGAAACTTTTATTCCTGAGACTGTACCTCTTTCCAAACTGTTTTTCTAAGGCCTTCCATCACCAAGATGAAGAGCAAAGGTGACAATGGGAAGCCTTGACAAATACCCCTTCCACTTCTAAAATTTTTTGTAGCCTCTCTGTTAATTAGCACTGCAAATGAGGCTGAAGTAACACATGACATTATCCAGTTATTCATATGAAGCCCTGTTCCAATTTTTAGAAGAATCATTCTTAGGAAATCCCTATCAACACTATCATATGCTTCCTTTAAATCCAGTTTTAAAACGAGGGATTTTAGTCTTTTTTTCTTAATACTGTGCATGATATCATGAGCTGTGCCTATCGCATCTTGAATTCATCTACCTTTTAGGAAACCCATCTGTTCTAAGGATAGAGCCTTCGAGAGGAGCAGTATTAGGTGATTAGTAATAATTTTGGATATAATTTTGTAGCAAAGGTTGCAGAGATAAATGGGGCAAAAATCATCAAAGGAGGACGGGTTATTTGCCTTAGGAATCAAAGTCAGGAAGGTATCATTTAGGCCACCTGGGATAACACCTAAAATTCTAGATTCTTCCACCTTCGCCAGAAGATATTCTCCGGCAAGATAAAAAAAGTAGGTAAAGAGTTTGGTTGTCCAACCATCGGGACCCAGAATTTTTTCATTCTTAAAAAGAAACATGACCTCCTTCACTTCCTCCAATGTAACAGACCGATATAGGTTGAAGGCTTCCTCCTCATTCATCATCTGAGGGTAATATTCTAAGATCTTGAATTGATTGGGTATTACTTTCTCATTTGAAGACTTGAAAAAATGAACAACTGCCTCCTTTATAGAATTATGTTATGTAGAAAAACTATTAGGCTCGATTTGTATTTTCCAAATATGTTTCTGCACTCTTTTGGCACTAGTGTAACTATGAAAATTTTTAGAATTTTTGTCACTGTCGCTCAGCCACAGTGCTCGACTTATCAGTCGACATTGGTGCTCCTCACTTTTAAGAATCTCATTCCTTTCGCCTTCCAAAATCCGTAGAGACACAACCAGAGAATTGTTTGTAATATCACTTTCCAGCATTTTGTTTTTGTCCTTAATTTCATATTCCAAGTCCACTAATTTCTCTCTTTTTTTCTTCACTAAAACTTTAAGACAAACTTTTGCTTTTCTTTTTAGTTCCTTCAATTTCCAAAGGATTCTACATTGTTTTCCATTTTCAGCCAGAAACATTGGATCATTCCAAACCTTAAAAACAAGTTCCCCAAAAGCTTCTTCCGATATCCACTGTGGGTTGAACTTAAAAGGGTAAATTTGGTAGTTTGGTGGTGACTCCAGTTGGAGTATGATGGGTGCATGATCAGAAATGAACGGAATTTCAACCCATGAATTATACAGTTCAGAAGCAATTAAGATATATTTAGTGACCAAAAACCTGTCAAGCCTCCTAGCAATAGAATCCTGCCCTACGTGCCCATTTTTTCAAGTCGGCACTACTTTAGCCGGTTTAACATCAATCAAATTGTTTGTAGAAAAGAACTCTCTGTAGAAACATTCAAAAATATCTGAACCCGGATTCCCTCCCTAGTTTTCATCAGCTAACAAAATAATGTTGAGATCTCCAACTACAATTAGATTTTAATAGTAAGAATACCATTGTCATTCACTTTCTTCCAAAAGGAAATTTTGTCCTTGCAAGGGCCGTATATATTTAGAAAGGCAATTTCCTGTTTATGTGCAAGACATTTCCCAGGCAGAAAAATGCTCCCCAAAGTGAGGTACGAGTCCAAAGAAAAAGGAGTAGGGTACCAAGCTACTAAGATACCCCCAGAGGTAACCTCTAATCTTACTGCACTTGTCAACCAGGATGGTTTAAAGTGGTGGATGAAATCCCTAGCTTTCTGCTCATTCACCAGAGTTTCCTGGAGGAGGATGATATCCGGACGAATGAGTTCCAAAAGATGACGTACTGAGGCAACTTTGAGGGTTCCTTCGATTCCTCTCACATTTAAAGAGAGGACTAACATTACTTTTCCCTCGCCAGGGCTTTCAAATCTCTAATAGGCCCAATGCCAGTGGTTGAAGGGGAGGAAGTCTCATCTAACTGTATAGTATATTGGGATAAATGTTTTTGGTAACTTCTGCTTTTTAGAGGTGAGAGTTCAATACCTAAACCTCTGGACCAAGAAAAATCTTTCACTTTATTTGGCTGGGAGTTTGAAGTGGAAGTCTCTGCAAGTGAAGAGGGAGAAAGTGGGGCCTTACCTTTAAAGATAGGTAGCTTGACAGCCTCTTCATTATCTTTAAGGAAAGGTATCAAAGAGTCTAGTACATTATTGAGGGTATAATCATTCTCCTCAGGTTCTCTAAAACTGGGTTCCACCAATGGGTCCATCAACAAGGGTAGAGGAGGGATACGGGCCTACGGGCCTGTTCAGAAAGGTATATAGAAGGAGGTAGAGGGGAGGAGACCCTTTATAGCGGTGGGATAGTAAGTAGGGAAACAGGTGAAGGGGGAAGACCTCTATAGTCCATGCATGGAGTGAAGGCTTCTGAAGGGTTTTCAACAAAGTTTTTCAAAGGGACATCTAAGCAGGGAAACTGTTTAGCAGCTAAACTTGCACTCAAAATAGAGGACGACAACCAAGGTGAGAAATCTAAAGCTGCCTTTTCCCAAGAAGATAAGGAGTAGAACAAAGAAGGTCATAGTCTCTATAACTTACCCGAAATCAATGTCGCATATTTCATAGTTTGATCTTGACTTGATTCACAGTGTAAAGTAGAGTTCCCTAAAGAATTGACTTCATCCATATACTTTGGAGGGTCTTCTTGGAGGAGCGAATCTTCTGATTTTTCATCTGGATCCATCCCTCTATAGTCATGATGTAAGTGACCTGTGTTGTGGCATGGACTGCATCTGAAAGGTATGCCTTGGTAGTCTAGGAGATGCTTTAAGTGATGACCACGCCACTCAATATCGATCAATTCTGGGAGCCCTTCATGAATGTCAATCTCTACTAAGATTCGTCCTACTTTCTTGACTGAGTTTGACAAAGAAGATTGGTCTAGAGTAATAAAATGACCTAAGGAGTTTCCAATGACTTTTAACACTCCCTCATTCCGCAGATGTAAAGGGAGCCCTGGTAGAAGGACCCAAAGGTGTCTTAGGTGGAAATACCCAGTCTGAGGATCAAAGGCCACCCTCCATCTTTTGAGCATCAAGTTGCTACTTCCTAGAACCCAGAATCCAAGAAGATTTTTCCAAGCCTTTTCCATCCAAGAAAAAACTGGACTGGATGCCAGGTAAGAGTAAGAAAGTCTACCCACCAGTCCACAAAGGGATAGTCTCCAAGTCTCTTCAAGGCCAATATCCATCACCAAAACCATTTTTCAGATTCGCTTGTTTGGTTTCCACACCTTCTTTTGAAGCCCAGTTCGATAAGGGACATTTTGAGTAATGTGATGTCTTCCTGCAGTAGTCTTTCCAATGTTCACTTGTGGTGTAAATATATCCTCCTTGAAGACTCTTTTATGTGGAGCTTTGGGCAAAGAAGTAGGAGCAACGGTCTCTCTAGAGGTTACTGGGCCACATGGAAGTAAAAAGGGGTATCCCCAAGGAGGAATAACAGGATGATAGGTAGAAACTTTAAGGTTGAGCGACAGAGAAGTAGGAAGGATTTTTGTAACTCTATCCTCCACAAAATCTCGTTTATGAGAAGCTTTGAAAGTAACAGCTGGTGAAACAGTCTCTCTAGAGGATATTGTGCCACAAGGAGGTAATGAGGGGCCTCCCTGATAAGAAATAAAAGGTTGATAGGTAGAACCTTTACTATTGAGTGACAGAGGTTTAGAAAGGTGTGCAATTTTTAATCCCAACGAGTTTGACTCATTGAAAAGACCCTCCTTATGCCAGGCTATCTCATCCTCGGGATTCATGAGTTTTAAAACATCTTCTAGAATGTCTTCCTTAGCAGGTGGATCCATAAAAGAAGATATTCTTAGTAATGATAAGAACCTCCAGAAAATGACAAGGACCAACAACCAAACAATAAAAAAACTGATCCCGAGGACAGAGGAAAGAAACACAACCGGAGACTTCAAAGTTCAGGGAGAAAGGCAGAGCGTAGTAAAATGAAATGAGGTCAGAAAAGACAGTTCTATGGTCAGGTGAAACAAAAGTTAGTCTAAAAAGGAAAAAATACTAAACTAGAAGTCTGACAAAGGAATAGACAAAAAACTGGGGAAGGCTTGACCGCCATTAATCTCTCTGGTAAGTTCTTCCATTCGGCTTCCTCATGTTGGGTGCGTTTCTTGACATTGAAAAGGAGAAGTGCATCAATCTCTCTCGATTTGTTATCTTGTGATATAAATACGAGTTAGTTCAAATTAGTATATGCTTTGTACACGTTTTCTTGAACCTATTGATAAAATTAATGTAACCAATGGATGGTTTGAAACTCAACTAAGTAAGGAATGGAATATAGTTGGAATGGAATGGTTGTTACTTTTGTATAACATGTAAGATGTTTATATAGATAGGGGAGTAGTTGAACTATAGAATTGTATAATTATTTATATATGTGTGTGAGAGAGAGAGTTGGGGTATGTTAAAATGAATGTGTGTGTGTATCCATTGGATGTAGCTTGGATGGTTGGGATGAATGATTGATACCCTCCCCACCCAGGTTCAATTCCTTGTGACTGATATGTTGTTCATTTAAATGAGTCTATAAGATGTTCTTGTTGTTGAACCCCTAATATTACGAAAATACTCAGTCTCCCTATGTTCTCTCATAGATTTTGGGGGGTTTCCATGGATGTAGCGAGCACAAATTTAAACGTTGGGAAAGGAAGTGGATACCTTCCTTAAGTACTTTTGTATAATGTTGTGTAAGTTTTAGAAATTTGATGAAACTTTTATTTTGATTAAGTATTATTATAAATGTTATGGTAAGATTAAAAAATTAATGGATGTCTTCTTATTATTGCAATACAAAATATCTTAGAATGTAACCCAAAAAGAAAATTTGACATAGTTTGAGTTAAATCGAGATAGGTGTTACATTTTGTCCATCGTTTGATGATGATACTATTATCTCATGAATGAAGAGCGGAAGGAATTTTGAGATCATGATTGTAATCGAATACATTTGGGACTATAGTACACTTGTGTTTGTCATTTAAACCTCTTAAATATTTTTCATGAAATATTTCTCTATGCAGTATTTAAGGTGTTTAGGCTGTTATGATTTCTAATGAATATAGTGGAAATGTTACAGGCTCAATCTGCAACTATTTGTGATTCAATTTGTAGTGTTATTTTTTTAATATATTGTTTATTCACATGAATTACTTCTGAAAATTAATGACATTAGTTCATGTTGTGTTCATTATGTAGATTTGTTCCTACATAGGATGGGTTAGAAGTAGTTATATTAATTAGTTTTCTTTTGTTTTAGATTAGATTTAGAGATAATTAGAATTCTTTGGGGAACAATTTATTGTATTTCTCTTTTTCTTCTTTTAATTATTAGTGGCAACCAGTCGCAAAAATTGGTTGTAAATGCTACCCCAAATGAGAGTAGTCTGATTGGAAACTACCATCAAGCATTCTCCCTTAACCACTTGACAAACCATTTGGACCCATCAACACTAGGTAAGGGGTCCTGAGCTCCTTGCTATTTTGGAAATTTTTAATTTTGTACTTAGGAGGGTATCGTAGGCCATATTGTTTCCTTTTAAGGGAGACCATACAATCCATGTGAGTGATCGAAATATACCCACACATATCAGCACATTTATGTTCCAATCACTTGCATCATACAACATGGTTAGAAATAGTCGTGCAGTCTACGTGAGATATGAAAAATTGATGAATTTTTTGGCTACGTTTAGTGACTAAATAACCTGCATTTGCATAGATTGTGATTCTTGGAGATTCCACCATGTTGATTCGGTGGTGAGAGAGGGATTGGGATTCCCTCTATAATGATAGCCAATCTAGTGGCTAGGTTTGAAATGGCCAACTTTGGCCTTCTCAAATTTATCCACTACTCTTTGTTGTGCTCCCAAGAGGAGATTCTAAAATTTTTGGTTCCTATGTGACAACCTCACCATCAATAATTTGAGGTTCGAGGCCAACTGGTGGATATGTTAATAGAGACTGACATCTATTTATTAATGGAACTCTCTATTTAGGGAGAGGTCCTTGAGGTGATCCCACTTATGGATGGGGGGGTCACTATTCAGACTTTGAATGACAATTATTGTGATGGTTAGGATGCAATTATCAAAGGATCGATCCAAGTTAGGCACATCAAATATTTGATTCCATGGGTTGTGGCTATAATGGTGGTGATGATCTAATATCCTGTTAGCGCTTGAGATGTTCCTGGATACAAAAAAACATGCCAAACACATCTTTGAAGAAAACTGATAATTCTTTTGTGGGTTGGTAATTCAACAAGACTTTGGCTCACTTTTAAGAATCGATTATGGGTTTAGATCTATTGAAACATTACATGGATCATAGAAAATCAAGTTGGTTACCAAACAAGCCTAACCTGTTGGCGGTGCAATTTTATGTTCAATAAATTGCAATCATTTAATATGTCAATTTGGTTTCGTAATCAATAGAGTTGATGTACTGTATGTATCGATAACATATAATTGCCTATGTATTTTGAGTATATTATATGTAATAAAACACTTTCAAAACCAAATAATCTGTTTCACACCTTTCAAATAACACTCCACACATAAAATTCAAAATTCAGAAAGAAAAATTGATCAACAAATGTATAATTCATAATTCTTGCTCACAGGATGGATCTGTTATTTGTTGGCTCATGAAAGATAAATATGAACTATGATTCTATCTCTTGGGACAACCACACAAACAAGACTTGGCATTCTGGAAACTTAATCAAGCTTAAAAGAACTACCAGGTAGGGTAAAAACACTCCATTATAAGTGCATGTTGTTGATTAAGGTTGGTTGTCATTGATGTCAACCCTTGAAGAAAGACTCATAGCACAAAGGTTTGGGTAATGGACCCAATATTGTTTGATGTAAAGATGACTCATTATTGTCTTGTCATGGTTGATAAGAAGCAAATATGGATGAACTCTAAAGTGGTCCCCTTATGGTGAAATCCCTCACAGGAAGATGCTTTTCGGAGTGAAAGAACCCATTCTTAATTGTGGAATAATGAGATGAAGGATAGTGAATCTATCAGTGAAACTATCCTAGATGGATAGTTCTTTTCATGCGATTTCTGGTGGTATGTGGAACGTCACATAAATCCTCTTGGTAAGAGATTTATGACCATATGAAGTTGGAGAACCCCTCATGAGTCTTGTAGAAGCCCCCAAGGGTCAAAGTGATTTGAAAAAGAAATTATTTTAAATGAAGAAGCCCTAAAATAAGGAAAGTGTGAGGCTACATGATGATATAAATAAGAGGCAAAGCTCACTCACTGAAGACACACTTGTACATATTGTATATCTATTTTCTTTTGTAAATCTTCTTGTAAATACTTGTGGATGCATATGAAGTTGCAAACATCTGAGGTAGCAAGAAGGGTTGACGGCAAAATTCTTGGAATTACAACAAAACCCTATTTTTTGAGGTGTACAAGGGTTGTCTATGTACAAGGTGCATACATACTGAGTTATACGCAGGTTGTCTGTGTACAAGGTGCGTACATGCTGAGTTATACGCGGTCTGGCAGTGTATAGGGAGCGTACATGCTAATAAAGTGATGGAAACTTGAGAAGATGAAGATGCAGAGGTTCTAGATTCTGAGATCAAGCTCCCAGGAAGGTCTAAAGTGCTCAGATAGATCAGATCCATCCATTAGTTCAAAAGGCATGTCTTATTTCTATGAATAATTGGATTTTGATGTATGCATGAGGAATGGCAATGGAGATTTGAGGATTCTCTCTAGAAAGACTAGTGGCTACATGTGATCCTCTGCATAAGTCAAATCTACAGAATTACAGTGCTGGCATGTTCATCATTGATACTTCTTGTAAGGCACATCTTGTATTTCTTGGCATATGGCTAAGGGTTTTTATGGTACATGGTTGAGAGCTTCTATTTGTGTAGTAGTTGATGTATTGAGAGACTGAATATCAGAAAGGGGTTGATGACTAAGATCATGTGAGGGATATTATACTTGTTCATAATTACACATACCTATATGACACATGAATAGAGAGAGACATACTTTCCTTGAGTAAAGGTTATATATGAGGATGCATGCATAGGGTACAGTTACAGTCTAGATACAGTGGCAGGTTACAGATCTATGTGAAAGAAGTTACATAAGGTCATAAGTTTTCAAGAAAAGGAAACCCTAATTTTCAGAAGGTATACACAGGCTGCATAACAGTTTGGTAGCGTACATA
>SNQJ01S0141170.1:0-11773 GCA_010110895.2 Picea sitchensis
TCTAAGAATTTACTGAGTACATTATTCATCAAGCACATAAAGGTGGTTGGTGCATTGGTAATTCCAAAGGGAACCACTACAAATTCATAGTTCCCATACCTTGTCCTAAAGGTTTTTTTATGAATATATTCATATTTGATTCAAACTTGATGGTATTCAAACCTTAATTAAATCTTGGAAAATATTGTACCACCCGTGCAACCATGTTATCTAAATTTAGGTGGTCTATACAATCAATTCAAAGTCATATAACTAATCCAAACCATTTTTTCATAAATTCTAAGTGAGAAGGGAGTTCCCCCTTTCTCTACCTTATATGTACTTTGCCTCTCTTGGGGTTTTAGATACTTCCTTTCCTTGAGCTGTTCTTAGGAAATTTTATCTTTTCATGTCCTTGTTTATAGATATCTATTCCCTTGAATGAAATAAGCATAATAATACATCAAAGTTAGCCTGAAACTAAAAAATTAGTACAGTACATCCATATACATCCCATCTCATTGCCCTCAATGGTTTCATGAGTGTAAAAAAAAAAAAAATCAGTTGTTTATACAGTCACACAACCATCAACATGGTCTCAATCCTAAGTTAACCCCAGTCTCATCATTTCAAAGGCTGCTCAATATTTCATAAGGGATATAAGAATGCATCCTTATGTAAACTTCTTTCTTTCAAACTGTGCTTCCATGCACTTAATCATATTCATATCATTCACTCATGATTTATTCATAATCATTTACATGAAATTATCAAAGGCATACTCCTTTGTTCATTTTATCATAATAACAAAGTATTCTGGCTCATTTATTCTTTCAACAGTTTACACCATCTCTTTCTAAGGAGTGAAATACACCCTCCTCAAGTCAATATTCAAACAAAACATTTTGATCTCTTTAAAAAAGAGTCATCTATGTATCCATAGTATTATTCAATCCTCGCAAGTACAAATATTGTCTCATAACTCATTTATTCATACTCTCACATCAAGTGCATGACTTCCACACTTTATATATTTATTTCATATTTGTTTGGACACAATATTATCCCTTGATATCGGGCAGCCTTATAATGCATTCCATACATGCATTTCAAGCATATTCAATCATAGATAAATCTTCATTATGCAAGTTCGTAGATTGCACCTTTTCCCATGTCATTCACACACATGGACACTTGAAACATCCATATCCTTCCTCCCCAAGGTCTTACAACTATTCTTATGACATTATCATAGGAGTACTCAGCACTATGCTTCCCTCTTGATTGCGAGCTTACAACCATTCACATGATAAGTCTCACATTCATACTCATACTTATACTCATGTTTCCCTCTTCATGGCAACATGTAGCAAGAGATGTTTCTTGCCTAGTTGTTACAAAGGAATTCCAATATAGGGATACCAACTGGGTAGCTTCATCATTATCCAAGGTAATAAAAATGCTAGTATCTATCTTTCTTCATAGGTTATATGAATTAGCATTCTTAGTATTTCAATCATGTTGCTACTTCCCTGCCAACATCAGGTCATTATTGATGATATTGGTCCAGCATCATACCGTAATTTATAACTCACCACTAGTTATAATATATCTATTTGTGTGTTACATTTAGGCTTACTCGTTATCATAAGAATTATGGCATGCCCTCATCTTGTATTTTCATGAAAAATTTAATACTCAGTCCATAGGCATGTACATATATTTGTACAACCATGAGCTCATAAACTATCTCATATGTTTGTTTCACTTTACCTCCTTATGAGGAATAACATTGGTCCCAAAGGACTCATTTTTTCCTTGCTTAAATTGTTTACTCCTGATGTAGGTTTCCACCCGTATAGGTCAAGTAAAATTGACCTTACCCATTTTGCTCAGTCCTCTGGTCATGAGGAGTTTTGTATATATATATAGGGCTTAGTATTTCATTTGAGAAACAATCAATATTTCTAAGGATTTGATCAATCTATACCAAATCCATTTAGCCACGAGGAAAATTTTCCATAAGGATCTTAGTCCTTATATAGACTATCATTACAATTGTAATAAGTTTTCTCCATCCAAATGGATAGAAAACATTACAATTTACATAAAATAACTCAATTCATCCATTCTTCAGACGCATGTAGCTCTATAACAAGATTCAACCAATTTCATCCATTCACGTTCGAGACTTTCTCTTAATTTACATCAACATGTTCCCACTACTGTAGGAGTATCCATCAAATCCAAACAAGGCCACAATACAATCCTACTACTGCAATTAGTATGATAAAATATCTATTGTATGAATTTCTAGAATAAAACTTTAAATCTCCAGTCCTTCTCCTTCGAGATCTAGGAAATATAATAACCAAACTTTAAAAAACAAAAGAACTATTTTTATTAAGATCATCTTAGTCTCGATATACCATTCTTGTGACTAATCTCTATCCCATTCCAGGCCTAGTGTTCTTTCCTGCTCTGATACCAATCTGTAATAGACTGATCCAGGTGGATATTGGTGGCCACCAACCTTTTCCAACTGGCTCAAAACAATTTTCTGACAATTTTGGTAATTTACTATTTTTAGCAGTTTTTAACTTTTGAGGCTATTTTGAGGGCCTAAATGAAGGTTTTTTGAGATAAATATTCTCAATGATATATAAAGACATTATTGAGCCCCCAAAATGAATATTCTCGACGATACCTTTCCAACAGGCTATCATACGCCTAAAACGGAGATCGTATGCAAAAGTTACGACCCCGGGAAGTTGATGTACTAACTTACCCAAACGAGGCCCACATGACTTTTGACGCTTCATCTCCTAGGGTTAGGTTTTTGGATGTATAGGATTTTGGGAATTTCTATTTATTGTATAAAATTCCTTCAGATCCTCATTGTGATCATCTTCTTGTGAGTGTGAGTAGTCGTCACATCTCTTCTCAGAGATAAGTTGCCACCATTCTAACGAGTCTTTCACTCTGTATTTTTACAGTCTCTGTACATTTATTTCATTAATAGAAATCATGTATTACTGTATATCTTTGCCTCTAGTTATATTTTTGATATATTTTTGTTATATTATTGTTTCGCTTTCAATATCTATTTATATTTATGTCTTATATATCCGCTCTCATTTCGTGCCAAAAATAATCTAGATCAGTGGTATCAGAGCAAGCTACTCTTGATCATTTTTTAGTGCATGTCCCCGATGAGGTCTGAGTATATCAAGTTGGGTCTTGAGCTTGTCTCTCTTGAGAAAAATCTCTCTCTCACACCCAAGAAACCCTCAATGGCGGAAGAAAAGAAAAACGATGGAGAAGATGATCATATCAATATGTTGCTTGAGCAAGCTCTCACGCAACAGAGGGACGAAATGATGGAGAATTTTTCCCACATCCTTCAACGCCTATTGATAGCAACAGGCACATCTTCATCAAGCAGCCACTTTGGAAGCACCTTGCCTTTCAAGGTACAAGTTAATTTTGATATTCTTGTATTTGAAGGAAAGATAGATGCAGAAGCCCTAGACAAATGGTTAAATATGCTAGAAGGTTATTTATCTATTCACAATTTTTTCGACAGAGAAAAGATCACCTTCACACTCCTTAAATCTCTCCCCCATGTCAAACATTGGTGGGAAACTTATTGGGAGTAGAGTTCCATAGAGGAGTCTGGAATATATGGAGATGATCCCACTTGGGATTTTTTTGTGGATGCAGTAAAGGAATAGTATTACCTTGTTGGAAACTATGAGGACCAATACATGAGATGGACCACACTGTGGCAAGAGAGGGGCCAAGTAGTTATGAATTTCAACAATACCTTCCATACCTTACACACCAAGATGGGTATCAAAGACTCTGAATGACATTTAGTTCTGAAATACCATGGGGCTCTACACAGATACATCCAAACTGAAATGGATTTTCTGGACATCTCATCACTCGATGTTTCTTATCGATATGATGTTAAAATCGAGAAGAAGTTTAAGACTAGAACAAATGGGAGTTTGGATCTTCAAATACGCAACAACCAAATTATGATAAAGAATTCCCTAACAAACATCTTCCTGAAAACTAGTCTAAGCCACGGGAAAAGAAGGGTCACGGGAAGACGAAGAAGGACATTGAAAAATGGTGCGATTTCCACAAAATCTCTTGGCACAACACCGATGAATATCGTTCAAAAATAGTCATTGGTGGTTGATATCAAATACAAGGAGTCGAACCCTAATTCAGAATCTGATTCTAAAAATACTAGTAAATGACAGATTATTGACGCAAACCCCACTTCTATTGTCTCAACCGCAACAATTCAACCAGAATAACCAACAGATCCTGAAGAGGGGGAGTGTCTTTTTCATTCACAAATGTGGGTTAAGGGGAACCCACTGCATTTATTGTTGATAGCATAATCCATAAGAACCTCATCTCACAGAGGTCATCAAACAGTTGGGATTGTCGACAACACCACACCTGCAGCCATACAATATTGGGTGGCTTCGCCAAGGACGAGATCTTCGTGTCAACCAACATTGTCGATTATCATACGGCATCAAACCCTTCAAGGATGAGGTATTATGTGATGTTTCCCCACTAGATGTCTGTGATTTCCTCTTGGGCCAACCATATATGTGGAGATGCCATGTTTTTTATGAGTCTCGACCCTGTAGTGTCATTATTACTTTGGAGGGTCATCTCTACAGAATACCATAGGTAGTTCCAACTATTGTTCCACCTAAATAGTGCCGCAAGGTAGTATCTCATACTGCAAAATTCAGTTTCTTAACAATTTGTTCAAAAGGGCAACAAAAGGACACTGCAACCACTACACCCTCGCCCCAAGCACCTTCTATCCAACAAAACCAGGTTGACAAGGCTGCAGCAAAGTGAAAAGATTCCTTCTACACACAAGCATCTCATGTATCCAGACTGGCTAAAAAGGTCCAAACCTTCTGTCTCGAATCTATATTTGTGGTTCAGTCCTTGGGAAATCCATTGAGGATTTTCCAACCAGCACAGAAGCAAAAGTATTATTCCCCAAATTCATCTAAAAACCATTACTAACATTTCTCCTTTTCTAAACAGAGGTAGGCAGAAAACCATTTATAAAATGTGATATTCAAGCTTTACTTCAAATTTCCAAGGTTGCTAAGCCATCAAAGCCACAAATTATACCATTCAAACAAGGTAAAGCATTATTCAATCATCTAGCTCCATAAAATACATATTACAACAAAACAGTCAAGATAATATAAAACTCAGAGTCACACTTATCTGAAATTTGAAATTAGTTGGTAATTGATTAAAGGGGTGCCCTTTTACACCCAACCATAGGCAGAGTTCCTCTTGGAGTATTTCTTAGCTGTCCGCCCCCTAGCCAGATCACGATTCCATGAGAGAGAGATTCTACTTTTTCTCAACAAGGGACAAAGGTAACTCTCCTTTTCCCACAGGAACCTGGCATCCCAATTTTCTATCCACCAAGCAAGGGATCTTGTCATGATCACTCACTCAATCACTGTACTTACGCTTGTCACATTGATTATAAAACATTTTCCAAGCCCTCCTCAATCCATAACAACTTAATATCTCACTTTTCTTCACAAGCAGAATCTCGCACACTCTACATCTTCGAGTAATGGTCCTAAGACCCATTCCTGTGCATCTTTTTCCCTCTTCAACCTCTCTTCCCATGATTTTCCTTCCTTTTCTTTCCTTTTCCAGCCATATTTTTTGGGTAAGATCAGGAAGTTTCCATATGGGTACTCCACCCATCTCCTCATTGAATCTTAAGGAAGACTTCCCAACTACTGACCTGACTGGTATTAAATTTTCTGGTCCAGAAGATTGTTCTATGTCTGAGAAATTTATATCCAGTAGAGTATCAGCCTAACATGGTTCATCTCAACCATTACTGGTTCCCCTTGCCATCCCCTCTCATGCATCATGATCTACATTGGAAATCCTCTTTCATCATTCATGCCACAATTTCATTTCTTTTATTAAATAACATAATATGTACATTAAATTTTGTAGCAAGGTTCATTGTTTTTCCAACATTCCCATGACAGTTCTGTCCACGGTCTTGTTCACCATAATAATAATATTTACAAACTGGGGTAAACAAGGGTGTTACAATCCCCTCACCCTTAAAGGAACATTGCCCCAGTGTTCTACCTTCCACTGTGGTTTTTTATGTACAACAGTGAACAAAAATGGGTATGCCTGTTTCATGGCATCCTCCAATTCCCATGTAGCTTCATCTGGACCACAATGTTTCCATTACACCTTGACCTAGGAAATGGTTTTGTTCATGAGTGGGTTTCTTTCCTATCTAGTATGCATTGTGGATCTAGTAGAAATTATTCCTCTGGTTTCACCTGGATCATAGACCAGTCAATTATATGATTAACATGCATCCTTATCATTTCCTCTAGCACTTTGTATGCCTTTTTGTTTTTTCCATCAGTTTGAGGGGTGACGGGATGTACTAAATATCAATTTAGTTTCAAAACAAACTTGAGATTTTCAAAAATTTGAAGTAAATTTTGTATATCTTTGTCGATGATATGATTTCCTCGGGCATGCCATGTAATCCTAAATATCTCTTTCGTAAATGAATTGTCAATATATATTGACTTTTAAGTTGGCTTCCGCAGGAACAAAGTGAGCAGCCTTGCTCAACTTATCCACAACTACCATAATAACATCACTTTGTTTGGTCAATTTACGCAATCTGTGATGAAATCCCATGGAAATGGTTTCCCATTTTCATTCTACAATTGGTAGTGGCTGCAACAGCTTAAAATGTTGGATGCTTGTGCTCCACCTTAACCTATTGACATTCTAATAATTAATCCAAGTAGTCAACTATGTCCTTCATTACCATCTAATAAAATAGTTTCTTAGTGGGCGTGATTATTTTAGTAGCAAGGGGTGCCAAGTCTATGGTCCTTAATTTAGTTCATTCATTATGAACCTCTTTAAGTTAATCGCACTATTTTGGACATGTCTACCTTAGTAGAGTTAGCAATTATCATTTAACATTTGATAATTTTCATTACTTCATCCCATGAGTTCTTGCTCTAAGTATGGATTTCAGTTTTGAAAAACTCATCTTTTGCTTAGCACTTTTGATTCTCTCCTTGATGTCTAATTCACTGGTGCTTATAGCTGCTAAGTGAATCAATTTCATACTCTACTCCAGGGCATCACGACCACTCTGTTTCCTTTCACCTTAATATTTTTATTTCAAAATCAAATTCATCAAAGGAGATCCATCAACTTCTTGCCTAACATTTAGTTTGGGCTATTCAAACAAGTATCTCAACCCACTGTAATTACAGGTCATAAGTACAAATCTTTTTTGTGTGAGGTAATTCCTCCCACATTTTCAAAGCATGTACTATGACGTAATTCCCAAGTCGTGTGATACCTGGAATTGATTTCATGTTCATTCAATTTTGGGATTCATAAGAGATTACGTGCCCTTCTTGCATGAGGACTCATCCAAATCCTTCCTTATAGGAAACTATACATAGGAATTCCTTTTTTTGGGTATGCAATTTTCAGCACTAGTACATTGTTTAAAATATGTTTTAGTTGGTCAAAACTCTCTTCACATTCTATGGTCCAAACAAATTTGAATCCATTTTTTCTGTAAGGAGGTGATTGGATAACCAATATGGGAAAACCACTTTATAGACATACTGTGTGCCATTCTAGGTCCCATAAAGGATATGATATCAGGGAAATCCCTTGGTGTAGGAAAATCCATAATGGATTTGACCTTATCAGGGTCAACTTACACCCCTTCCTCAGTGATGGCATTCCCTAAGTAGTGGACCTTGTTTTGAAACAAATCACACTTACTAAACTTTGCATAGAGATGGTGATCTCTTAACACTTGAAGCATTGACTTTAGGTTATCTTAGGTGCTCTCTTTTGGCTCTTTGAAAGTAATATCATAATGTCATCTGTGAAGACCAATACAAATATTTCTAAGAATTTGTTGAGTACATTTTTTATCAAGCACATAAAGGTGGTTGGTGCATTGAAGTAATTCCAAAGGGAACCACTACAAATTCATAGTTCCCATACCTTGTCCTAAAGGTTTTTTTATGAATATATTCATATTTGATTCAAACTTGATGGTATTCAAACCTTAATTAAATCTTGGAAAATATTGTACCACCCGTGCAACCATGTTATCTAAATTTAGGTGGTCTATACAATCAATTCAAAGTCATATAACTAATCCAAACCATTTTTTCATAAATTCTAAGTGAGAAGGGAGTTCCCCCTTTCTCTACCTTATATGTACTTTGCCTCTCTTGGGGTTTTAGATACTTCCTTTCCTTGAGATGTTCTTAGGAAATTTTATCTTTTCATGTCCTTGTTTATAGATATCTATTCCCTTGAATGAAATAAGCATAATAATACATCAAAGTTAGCCTGAAACTAAAAATTAATCTGATGCATCCATATACATCCCATCTCATTGCCCTCAATGGTTTCATGAGTGTAAAAAAAAAATCAGTTGTTTATACAGTCACACAACCATCAACATGGTCTCAATCCTAAGTTAACCCCAGTCTCAAGTAAAGGAATAGTATTACCTTGTTGGCAACTATGAGGACCAATACATGAGATGGACCACACTGAGGCAAGAGAGGGGCCAAGTAGTTATGGATTTCAACAATACCTTCCATACCTTACACACCAAGATGGGTATCAAAGACTCTGAATGACATTTGGTTCTGAAATACCATGGGGATCTACACAGATACATCCAAACTAAAATGGATTTTCTGGACATCTCATCACTCGATGTTTCTTATCGATCTGATGTTAAAATCAAGAAGAAGTTTAAGACTAGAACAAACGGGAGTTTGGATCTTCAAATACGCAACAACCAAATTATGATAAAGATGGCCCTAACAAACATCTTCCTGAAAACCAGTCTAAGCCACGGGAAAAGAAGGGTCACGGGAAGAGGAAGAAGGACATTGAAAACTCGTGCGATTTTCAGAAAATCCCTTGGCACAACACCGATGAATGTCGTTCAAAAATAGTCATTGGTGGTTGATATCAAATACAAGGAGCCGAACCCTGATTCAGAATCTGATTCTAAAAATACTGGTAAATAACAGATTATTGACGCAAACCCCACTTCTATTGTCTCAACCGCAATAATTCAACCAGAATAACCAACATATCCTGAAGAGGGGGAGCGCCTTTTTCATTCACAGATGTGGGTTAAGGGGACGCCACTGCATTTATTGTTGATATCAGAAGCCATAAGAACCTCATCTCAGCAGAGGTCATCAAACAGTTGGGATTGTCGACAACACCACACCTGCAGCCGTACAACATTGGGTGGCTTCGCCAAGGACGAGATCTTCGTGTCAGCCAACATTGTCGATTATCATACGGCATCCAACCCTTCAAGAATGAGGTAGTATGTGATGTTGCCCCACTATATGTCTGTGATTTCCTCTTGGTCAAACCATATATGTGGAGACGCCATGTTTTTTATGAGTCTCGACCCCGTAGTGTCATTGTTACTTTGGAGGGTCATCTCTACAGAATACCATAGGTAGTTCCAACTATTGTTCCACCTAAACAATGACGCAAGGTAGTATCTCATACTGCAAAATTCATCTTCTTCACAATTTGTTCAAAAGGGGAACAGAAGGACACTGCAACCACTACAGCCTTGCCCCAAGCACCTTCTATCCAACAAAAGCAGGTTGACAAGGTTGCAGCAAAGTGAAAAGATTCCTTCTGCACATAGGCATCTCATGTATCCAGACTAGCTAAAAAGGTCCAAACCTTCTGTCCTGAATCTATATTTGCGGTTCAGTCCTTGGTAAATCCCTTGAGGATTTTCCAACCAGCACAGAAGCCAAAGTATTATTTCCCAAATTCATTTAAAAACCATTACTAACATTTCTCCTTTTCTAAACAGAGGTAGGCAGAAAACCATTTATAAAATGTGATATTCAAGCTTTACTTCAAATTTCCCAGGTTTCTAAGCCATCAGAGCCACAAATTATACCATTCAAACAAGGTAAAGCATTATTCCATCATCTAGCTCCATAAAATACATATTACAACAAAACAGTCAAGATAATATAAAACTTAGAGTCACACTTATCTGAAATTTGAAATTAGTTGGTAATTGATTAAAGGGGTGCCCTTTTCCACCCAACCATAGGCAGAGTTCCTCTTGGAGTATTTCTTAGTTGTCCTCCCCCTAGCCAGATCACGATTCCATGAGAGAGATATTCTACTTTTTCTCAACAAGGGACAAAGGTTACTCTCATTTTCCCATAGGAACCTGGCATCCCAGTTTTCTATCCACCAAGAAAGGGATCTTGTCATGATCACTCACTCAATCACTGTAGCTACTCTTATCACATTGATTATAAAACATTTTCCAAGCCCTCCTCAATCCATAAAAACTTAATATCGCACTTCTCTTCACAAGTAGAATCTCGCACACTCTACATCTTCGAGGAATGGTCCTAAGACCCATTCCTGTGCATCTTTTTCCCTCTTCAACCTCTCTTCCCATGATTTTCCTTCCTTTTCTTTCCTTTTCCACCCATATTTTTTGGGTAAGATCAGGAAGTTTCCATATGGGTACTCCACCCATCTCCTCATTGAATCTTAAGGAAGACTTCCCAACTACCGACCTGACTGGTATTAACTTTTCTGGGCCAGAATATTGTTCTCTGTTTGAGAAATTTATATCCAGTATAGTATCAGCCTAACATGGTTCATCTCAACCATTACCGGTTCCCCTTGCCATCCCCTCTCATGCATCATGATCTACATTGGAAATCCTCTTTCATCATTCATGCCACAATTTCATTTCTTTTATTAAATAACATAATATATACGTTAAATTTTGCAGCAAGGTTCATTGTTTTTCCAACATTCCCATGACAGTTCTGTCCACAGTCTTGTTCACAATAATAATAATAATATTTACAAACTGGGGTAAACAAGGGTGTTACAATCCCCTCACCCTTAAAGGAACATTGCCCCGGTGTTCTACCTTCCACTGTGGTTTTTTATGTACAATAGTGAACAAAAATGGGTATGCTTGTTTCATGGCATCCTCCAATTCCCATGTAGCTTCATCTGGACCACAGTGTTTCCATTACACCTTGACCTAGGAAATGGTTTTGTTCCTGAGTGGGTTTCTTTCCTATCTAGTATGCATTGTGGATCTAGTAGGAATTATTCCTCTGGTTTCACCTGGATCACGGAGCAGTCAATTATATGATTAGAATCATGTACTTATTTCTTCAATAATGAAACTTGGAAAACATTATGTGCTTTCACTGTAGGAGGAAGTTTTATTCTATATGCTACAGGTGCCACTCTGTCCATAATTTCAAAGGGTCCACAAAACCGAAGTGCCATCTTGGCACAAGTTCCCATTCTTAAGGAACTTTTTCTGGGTCTAATTTGGAGATACATATGATCCCCTACTTTGAACTCCCTGGGAGTCCTATTTTTTTCGGCATAGCTCTTCTTCCTTTCATAAGATATCTTTAGATTTTGTTTGATTCAAACTACCTATTGTTCCATTTATTTTAGTAGGTCTGACCCAAGTGTTATTCTGTCTACTGGGTTATTCCAGTTGATTGGGGTGTTTCATTGTCTACCATATAGAGCCTCAAAATGGATCATCTTCAATGACTCTTGATAGCCATTGTTATAGGAAAACTCTACCAATGGTAGCTATTCTTCCCACTTCTTGGGATGATGCATC
>SNQJ01S0141171.1:0-24904 GCA_010110895.2 Picea sitchensis
CCTAAGACCATTCCACATTCACTTAGTGGCACTACATCACATGTTACCTCGTCCACATACTTAGATGAAATAACAAATTTTAATGTGCACTTCTTATTTATGTGCATTTGATGATGGTTTCTTATCCATTTAGATGTGGAGGGATTATGATGTATTTGTGTTTTTAATCCCAATTTCTTAACCAGTTCCTCTGAAGTTAAGTTTGTTTGAGATCCACTATCTATCAATGTATAGACCTTAGTGTGTCTCATGATGACCCTGACGTGAAACAAGTTACTTCTACAATCAACTCCTTCACCAATTTTACCTATCATACCAACCAATGATACCTTTGATTCGTCACCTGAATCCAATCCCAAGTCTGTGGCTCGTGTTGTTCCTGCAACTGTTTGCCTCCCTTTATTTTCCTTGAACCACTTTGGCCTCTTCTTGGGATGAAATTGCCAACAACGGTCCTCATCATGCCCCTCTTTCTTGCAATGCTTGCAATAGGGCCTCTCTTCCTTTCTTGTCACTGTATTTGACTTCTTTCCTTGCCACTTCCTTTTGTCCTCTTTCCTTGAAGACGATTCCCCTGATACACCAACACTTGTTTTCCCTGCTTCAATGTATGTCTCTTGAACAAAAACCTCAGCAAGATTGGTTGGTCCAAACATGAATACAATGTTTCGAATATATTCAGGTAAACCTCCTATATACTTCATAAGAGTTTATTGGGTATGTAAAGGAATATCTAACATCAATGCCATTTTACGAAATAAATCTGTGTATTCTTGCACTGTTTTTCCTTTTCTTAGTTTTAAATCTTGCCATTCAATTAACAGTTTCTTGTTATAACCCAAAGGATAGAATTTCTTTCTAAGTGCAGAAATAAAACTTTGCCATGATGGAAATGCATTACCCACTTGTTGCGTGCCATTTTGCAACTTGCTTTGCCATCAGATGAGTGTTGTGCCTGCAAGTCTCAATGATGCCAACTTGATTTTTGTGGCCTCATCCTTGATTTGTTGCACACTGCAATAGACCTCCATCTGTCTGACCCAATTTTCATGTCTCTCTGCATTAACTTCACCATCATACATGGGTAATTCAAATTTAACATCAAGTTTTAATAATGATATTTCATTTTTATGTTTATGAACATGTTTCTTTGCATTGGATTTAGAACTTGAACTTGAAGAAGAAGGAGAAGAAGGAGGTGATTATGGAGGTGAAGGAGGAATTTGAGGAGTATCCTCTCCTTCTTCACTTTTTCCCTTTGAATATTCACCAAGAACTGGTCTCTTTCGTTCCAAGTAATCTTTGTACAAAACCTTCATCATCTTCGACATGGTGAAGAAAGTTTTTCGAAACTCTTTCTCATCCTGAGAAAGTCCCTCTTCCGATTCCATCTTCTCACTTTGAGAAGTTTTATTTCTCAATCCAATCAATGGATTCTCTTCAACAAGCTCGCCTTCACCATGATGTAGCTTTTCCTTGGTTAACATACAAAAATCAAATCCAAACGTCAACTAGCTCTGATACCACTTGATCCGAAAAGATCTTTTACACGACTATGGTTGAGTTATTAATGCATGTATTGATTAACCATTTAGGAAGCTTAAATAAAGAGGAAGAAGTATAGAATAAATGTGATAGCCATATAAACATGTACAAAACTGAAATGAAGCATAAAACAACAAAAAACCATAACACCAATGTGATCATGGAGTTCAACAATCTTGCCTACATTTCTGGGCCTTTGTTCAAAGCTCAATAAGTACATCACAACAATGCCAAAAGGTTAAAAAACTGATTTGGTGTTTTTCTACCAATCTCTAGAACCCAAATGAAAAAAAACAACACTCAAATCGAATGACCGGAGCTCCCAGAAATGGCCCGCAAAGGTGCACTCCTCAACAACTTCACTGCATAAAAATGGCTTTGGCTTGGCAAATCTTCAGCTTAAACCTACTCCGTATCTCCTTATATGGGCTCAAGAAGGTCTAGTTTATATAGATATAAAGTTGGTAACCTTCTCCCAACTTCCCCCCAAGATATGGCCTCAAAAAGGGTCCAATATCCCCCAATATTGGCGAAACATCTCCAAAACAGACCTAAACATCATTAAAAATCACTATATTATAGTTTAAAAACAATGTTTGCACATAATTGGGGGCACATCCCCTTTTCCGCTGGTCCCTGGTACTATAAGCGTGCACCATATGGCCTAGCGCTAGCTGTATGTGCTGGCCCCCTGGTCTTTGGTCCCCAAACCTTGACACTTGGTCGCATTGTACACCATGTGGCCCTATCCAAGACCTACATGTGCTACCACAATAAGCTCCCCAAAATATTATCCCACAGGTTAGGCCCTTGGTCGACGGGCTAGCCTGACTGACCAAGGCCTAAAGATTACCTCCGCGCCTAAATGCTAAATGCAGACCGGGTCATATGGTTATGGTTTTCGAACCAAGGGATAACTTCCACCACACACGTGTAATACAATAGTGGTCACGTTGGAATGGAGATATGTAGATGTGTCGGGGGCTGGGGCTAAGCCCCAACCCTTCCTCCACTCGGAATTACACATGATCAAACTTAAATACAATATATGCGCCAATGTTTAACAGGCACACCGCAGGCGGGTTGGTACCCGACCTTCCACAAGGTGTTTCCCTCCCGTCGGAGGTCTTCAATTTGAATCTGAAGAAGTCCAAAGTTTTTTCTATGAAACTAACCAATGCCTAGGTGCCATGTGGCATCCCACATCTGGGCCATGTGGCACCACCTCATTCGTCATTTTATGATGCCACATGTCAAGCACTGATTGGACCATTTGTCTGCCACTTGTCTGCCTCGTCAGTGTTGTACCCTATCACGTGTAGCCGTAAGGACGTTCCATGTGTCACCACTCCAAAGGTGACACATGTCACTCCCAGATTGGTCCTCTTGCCTATCCACATCAACATCCATATGCCCAATCAGCCTACCAACCGTGCCTTCCACGTCAGCTATATGGTCGTATGACCTGTATGGTTAGCTACCACGTGGCACTGTACGGACTAGACAATCAACATTTGTTTTTGTGTGTTTGGAAAAATGAATAGATTACCATAACTTGAGGATACGACGTTCGTTTGAGCCCATTCAAGTTGCGTTGGGTTTATATCAACGAGGCCTATGCACACGCCCAATTTGATTCCATTATGAGAACTTTGTTTTTTAGGCCTTTCTGAGCCCCATCAAGCTCCTGGATTCGATTCTGGATCATTCCTACTCTCTGCCTCGTCGGCTATGTTGCAGAACATTGGTTGGTGTCATGGGTGCTCTGTCTACATAGAACGAAGGTACTTTCCATTATTTTGAATCTAACTAAAAGATAATTTGTTATATTTTCCCACAAATGCATAGATATGAGTTTTTAAAAGCAACTTTAAGCTTGATTTTTTGAACAAATGGAAAAAATAAGGAATTGAAATGCAAGGTAAGGATGAATTACTTACTTGTTGTGGGTGGAAAGTTGTGGATTTTCTCCAAGATCTATGTTTTCATGACTTTTCTCTCCAAAGGTTTTGGTCAATTTGGTAATTTTTTGGGTGAAATGGTAAAAATAGAATGGTAATTGGGAAATTATAACAAATTTTATTAAAATTTTGAAAACCCACTGATCCGGATTATTTTCGGCACAGAATGAGAGAAGAGACATAATAAAGAAATGTATAGAGATATCTCAGATATCCAATAATATAACATAAATGTATTAGATATGCAACAATAAACACATAGATATAGTAATACACAATTTTCTATTAATGAGCGAAAATGTACAAAGACTGTAAAAATACAGAGTGAAAGACTCGCTAGAATGGTGGCAACTTATGTATGAGAAGAGATGTGTCCGCTACTCCCATTCAAAAAAATATGATTTTACAATGAGGCTCCAAATTCCTTTTATCGTAAAGAAAATCCAAAACCCTAACCCCAGAAGATGAAAAGCCAACCGTTTTGTGGACCCTGTTTTAGGTAGTTTGGTGTATCAACTTCCCTGGGGCGTAACTTTGGCATACAATCTCCGTTTGGGGTGCACGATAGCTCATTGGAAAGGTATAATCAAGGAGATTCATATTGGGGGCTCAATCAGAGCCTTTGTCTATCATTGAGCATATCGATCCCAAAAAAACTTCATTTATGCCCTCAAAATTACCCCGAAAGTTAAAAACTGCTAAAAATAGTAAATTACCAAAATTGCTAGAAAACTGTTTTGAGCCAGTTGGAAAAGGTGGGTGGACACTTATATCCACCTGGATCAACCATCCCTCCTTAGGAAACAATTCTCTCCATTACATTGAGTGTTCGGGGGAGAGGGAAAAGCATTTGTTGAATCTGCATCTTGATGAGTTGCTTGCCTTATTGGACAAGTTGTGCTGCTTAGCTTGTTTAAGGTTGTCACAAACATGTTGCTGGAAGGGTTGGACATTTTTAACCAGTATGGATACATGATAAACCTGTGTGAAAAAGGAATCTTTACACTTTTGTACAATCTTTTTGATCTACTTCTGTTGGATAGAAGGTGCTTGGGCCGAGGTTGTAGTGGTTGCAGTATCCTTTTGTTCACCTTTGAATAGATTGTGAAGAAGCTAAATTTTGTAGTATGAGATACTACCTTGCGACATTGTTTAGGTGGGACAATAGTCCGAACCACCTCTGGTATCCTGTAGAGATGATCCCCCGGAGTAAAAATGACACTATGGGGTCGAGACTCATAAATAGCATGACGCTTCCACATATATGGTTGGCCCAAGAGAACATCATAGACATCCAGCAGAGAAACATCACATAATACCTCATCCTTGAAGGGATGGATGCCATATGACAATCGAAACTGCTGAATGATACAAATATCATATCCCTAGAGAAGCTACCCGATGTTGTATGGATGTGGGTGTGGTGTTGTCAACAATCCCAACTATTTGACGACCTCTGCTCAAATGAGGTTCTTCTGGCTTCCGCTATCAAAAAAGAAATGCAACGGGGTACCCTTCACCCACATCTGTGAATGAAAAAGGTTCTCCCCCTCTTCAGGATCTGTTGGTTCTTTTGGTTGAATTACTGTAGTAGTGACAATAGTAGTGGGGTTTGCGTCGATGATATGTCTTTTGTCAGTATTTTCTGAATTAGATTTTGAATTAGGTTTCAACTCCTTGTATTTGATTTCGACCACCAATGATTGTTATGAGCGACATTCATCGGTGTTGTGCTAGGTTATTTTGTGGAAATCAAACCATTTTTTGGTGTCCTTCTTCGTCTTCCCGTGACCCTTATTTTCCTATGACTTGGACTGGTTTTCAGGAGATTGTTTGTTAGGGTCATCTTTATCATACTTTGGTTGTTGCGGATTTGCAGACTCAAACTTCTGTTTGTTTTGGTGCTTAAATTTCTACTCGATTTTAACAACATATTGATAAGCAACATCGAGTGATGAGATGTCCAGAAAATCCATTTCAGTTTGGATGTATCTGTGTAGAGCCCCACAGTATTTCATAACCAAATGTCATTTAGAGTCTTTGATACCCAGCTTGGTGTGCAAGGTATGGAAGGTATTAGTGAACTCTGGAACTTCTTTGCCCCTCTCTTGTCGTCGTGTGTTCCATCTCATATACTGGTCCTCATAGTTACCAACAAGGTAATACTGTTCCTTTAGCGCATCCACAAAAAAATCCCAAGTGGGATCGACCCCATATAATCCAAACTCTTCTTTGGAAGTTTTATCCTAGTAAGTTTCCCACCAATGTTTGACATGGGGGATAGCTTTAAGGAGTGTGAAGTTAATGTTTGACATGGGGGAGAGATTTAAGGAGTGTGAAGGTGATTGTTTCCCTGTCGGAAAAATGGTGAACAAAGAAATAACCTTCTAGATGATTTAACCATTTTTCTAGGGCATCCAAAGTGCTTCCAAAATTGACATGTACCTTGAAAGGAGAGGTGCTTCCAAAGTGGTTGTTTGATGAAGATGTGTCTGTTGCTATCGGTAGGCATTGAAGGATGTGGGAAAAATTCTCCATCATTTCGTCCCTCTGTCGCGTGAGAGCTTGCTCAAGCAATAGATTGATAGAATTGTCTGCTCCATCGTTTTTCTTTTCTTCCGCCATGGAGGGTTTTTTGGGTGTGTTAGAGAAATTATCTTCAAGAGAGACAAGCTTGAGACCCAACTTGCTATACTCGGACCTCGTTGTGGACATGCACTGAAAAAAAAATGATCAAGAGCAGCCTGCTCTGATACCATTGATCTGAATTATTTTTAGCATGAAATGAGAGTAGATATATAATAAATAAATGTACAAAGGTATCTTGGATATCCAATATTGTAACAAAAATGTATAAGATATGCAACCATAAACACATATATACAATAATACACAATTTTCTATTAATGAGCGAAAATGTACAAAGACTATAAAAATATAGAGTGAAAGACTCGCTAGAATGGTGGCAGCTTATCTATGAGAAGATATGTGTCCACTACTCACATTCACAAGAAGATGATTTTACAATGAGGCTCCAAAGGAATTTTTGTCATAAATAAAATCCAAAACCCTAACCCCGGAAGATGAAAAGCCAACAATTTTGTGGACCCTGTTTTGGGTAGTTTGGTGTATCAACTTCCCTGGAGCATAACTTTGGCATACAATCTCCATTTTGGGTGTATGATAGATCGTTGGAAAGGTATCATAAAGGAGATTCATATTGGGGGCTCAATAAAATCCTTTGGATAACATTGTGAATCAAGATCCCAAAAAACCTTCAATTAGGCCCTCAAAATGGCCCCAGAAGTTAAAAACTGCTAAAAATAGTAAATTACCAAAATTTCTAGAAAACTGTTTTGAGACAATTGGAAAAGGTGGGTGGCCACCGATATCCACTTGGATCACCCACTTTCTAAAGTTTCTTTATTTTCTCCAAATTTTCAACTAATGGTCAAATTTTTTATCATTATCGTCATTGTTGCAGGTCTTAAGACTTTTTCTCCAGTACTTTTATTGGTCAAGTCTTCTACAAGACTTTGGGTAGGAAATATGTTCATAATTGGTGTAACACACCCAAACCCTTAATTCTCTTTTAAGGGGTGGGGAATCATACTTTTATTTTTCCTCTTAAATCAAATCCTCCTACTAACCAACGACGAGCTCAATCCCTTTCTAAGATATTAGATGTAGAGGAATTCGGTGCTTCGAAACTTTGACACTTCGGGGCTTCGACATCGAATGACTCTTTAATATCCACACATAAGATATCCCGAAGTCCCGAAGTCCTGTAATCTTGCCACATGGCTCCGACCTTTGGGCCTTTTGGACTCTCTAAAATATTACACCACAATTCCTCTGTAGTCTTGATGTCTCGGACTCCTGGAGTTTCGGTCACTTCACCAACCACTCTGGCTAGGCGACCTCGTACTAGGGGCTGACATGTGTAAAGGGTCAAGGGTGACACATGTCAGATTCCAATGGGTATATAGGGTATGTGATACACACAAATCCATGTGAAACGTGGCACGTCAAACTTTGGTCCACGTCACCCTGGGTGACGTCACTGCACCACATCACTCTAGACTGATTGTCCTTCATTCCTTTCGATCTTGAAACCATGGTAGGTCCATGTAACCCTTGTATCAATGACCTCCACTACTTCATAAATTCAAGGTTCATGGGTTTCATGGTGTAAAATTCTCCTTTCTCCTAGAGTTGGTCAACGTCGAGCTGACCACAACCTAGATATGATGGTTAGGATAAGTCCCGAAGCACCTCAGATCAATCACTCTCGTTACTTCGGGCTTCAAATATTATCAACACACCACACCTCAATTCCCCTAGAGTACCAAGTCTCCGGACTAAATGATCTAGTGCCACACGTCCCCCGTATATCGACGAATGAGAGGGATCCTGAAGGAATTCGTAGATCCACGGTCCACATTACTTCGCAACTTCAGCCTTCAAGAGATTTACGATGAAAAATTATCTTTTCTCCTGGAGTTGGTCAGTTTTGGGATGACTACAACCTAGATTTGATAGTCTGAGGGTATCCATGTAACCCCATAGATCTATAGCTCATAACTTTCGCTCAAGGGTACCTTAGGTCCTATTGCTGGGCCACTCCTAGAGGGACATCTGTCATCCCAAAACACTCCAGTAAGAATGCATGGCACTTTCCTCAGGTCATTGACATCCCTTTACCATGCCACTAGGTCTTCGAAATTGACAACGTCATCACTTGACACGTGGGCCCCCACATGCCCTCGACATGATAAACACGTCCCCATGATCGAATGATCAAGAGGGGTCCTGGAGGATCCTTAGATCCGCAGTGCACATTACTTCACAACTCCAACCTTCAGGTGTTTTGACGTTACAACATCTTTGTTCTCCCGAAGCAGTCAATGCCAATATGACTTTATCGTAGATCCTATGGCTAGGAGAGAACCCGCATGATCTCCTATTCAACGGTCTTGTTCACTTCGCGGCTCCGACCTTCGAGGGTTTTAGCTTCATTTCCACTCCATCTTCCCAAAGCAGGACTTCATCGAAGTACCATGTGCGGGTCCCTCCTCCTAAATGATCGGACTGTAGGCAGGGCTCTGAACGATCTCCCCAAATATACAACTCTCCTTTATGTCGTAACTTTGATGTTCAGGGAGTTTGATGCTATAGAATTTCCATCCTCTTAGAGTAGAAATTTGTTGAAGTTATCTCAGTGTAGATCCAATGGCTGAGGGGACCCCCAAACATTCTTGATCGATGGTTCATGCTACTTCCCCATGGGTAGTTGGATCCTGGTTTATATGGTAAGATAGGTTCACCTAACCACTAGGTAAACCATTCATTGTCAGTTAACTTGCCAGTAATCAATTCTCTTGGTTACCTTCAGCCAATTTAAGGCTAGTAAGGTTAGCAATACTCTGAAGTCCCATACTTCCGGAGTTCCGAAGTCAGGAGGGCTTAGCTCCCTTAGTATTAGCCTAATATTCCTAGGTGTTGGTCATATGGGTCCTCCCGAATGTATATTGTCCGCTCATCTTCCAAATGAAGATCTTCCAGTTCGAGCTTGAACTTCATTATCCTTTCTAAGATTTATCATGAAATGGTTAAGGACTTGGGCATGGAATATCGGTCATACATCAAGGATTTTGAAAGAGATATCCTCTTAGGATGGATAGAGTCGGTCCATGACATCTTCTATCTCGGATGTCCTACAGGCTGATGTTCCAAGATGCCTCAAGGGATAAGCTAAAGACATACAGATTATCAGTCATAAGCATAAGTTCACTAGGATATGAATGCATACACATACCATGAACATTCCACAAGGAAACCATTTATAGATACATATATATAAGCCCATGCATTCATCCATTGGCTCCAATTACCAAATAAATTAGGTGCAAATGATTGTCAATCCGGTGTTTGTAAGACTTAGGGCACCAATGTATGGATTTAGAGATAGTTTTTATCTTAAATGGAGATAAACAAAAACCTATTCTAAGAGTTGAATATGGAGGAGATGCTAAGCTTCTATTCAGTAGTCATCTTCATAGATCTCATATGATAATCAACACTTGTTTTCTTAAAGAGTAAAAACAGTAAGCGTTCAAGAGATGTTCGAACTAGTTTTTAAGACCTATCAAATGTTAGAAGAAAAAACTCTTATTCAAGAGATGCGTTCATTGTCTTTACTTTTCATTATTTCATTAACAACTATCATCAAAATCAAATCAGAAAGTCTTGAAAGCATAAATAACTCAAAAACATTCAAAACTATCTTAATGCTTGAAAGTCGACTACACATTGAATTCTTATTCAGGAAATCATTCACAATATGAGTAAAAGTTGAAAACATTAAGCATGTAATTGAATATGAAATTCATCTACCTACAACAATATAAAACTCATCTACAACAAGATCTGATCTAAAACATGTGCTTGAAAAAGAACACAAGGAAAGAGAGTGTACTAGTTTGGCAATGGGGGACCTCCAATGCTTCACTGGTGCTGCTTGAGTTGAATCAGCTAAGAAAGAACTCCAGTAGCATTCAAATCATCATAAGCATTCACATGAACAAACACAGAGCTGATCTTCAAGAGTGCAAATTCTCACGTTTCTTCATTCATATCAAGATTGTCTTACTAGTTTAAGCTTGAGAGTATTTATACAAGAGTCTTAAAACCAAAAATGCTAAAAAGTATCCTAAATATCATGATCAGGTCCACAATATCCTAGGAGGGTCGGATGCCTCCTTTAGATCCACAATATATGGGCAAAATCCCACGAAATCAAAAAAACTGTCCAAGATTTAAAGGTGAAACAAGGCATTTTTACGCTGGTGACTGTTAAACCAATTGACCGGACATCTGGAAGACTCAGATTTCGAATATGATAGCTCATTATACATCCTTGTACATTAGGGAACATGATCCAAGTGTTATATTTCTCCTAGGTGTCCTACAAGTATACAAACCACAAAGCTTTTCTGCAGAGTTTGGTCAAATCACATTGTAATTGATAATTTTCAATTTTAATGCTAAGAATTTGGAAAACTCAATTGTTAGCTAAAAGTAATAATAATACCCAACTGAATAGGTTGTTCCTTGGAAAATATGGAATGAAATGAGGCAAAATGGATGGATAAAGAGGCAAAATTATGGTTTGTGGAAGCACAAAATGGACTCAACATCTCCCCAAGGAAGTCTTGCATGTCCTCATGCACAAAAGTGTCCCTGACTTGTCAATAGTCTTCTGCCACTTCTGCTGCCTGCAATAAAGTTTCAACATTCGCCTGAGCTGTATGAATTGCTTTCATTCTTTGATACTTCTATTTATATGCCTATTTCTGCTAGAACCACTTATAGGCTTGTTTGAAGATTAGCATTCTGTTTGACCTTTTGTTTTCTTCTTCAGAAGTGTCATTCTCTCTTGTTTTTTGTGGCTTTTGAGTTCTCATTTCATTTTCTCCTTTTTGGTGTATCTTTCTAAGACTTCAATTTCTTTGATTTTTCTCTTCATCTTTCTTATTTTTCTTGTTCTTCCTGTCAGTTCAGATGTGGATGTACCAACCACCTCTTCCATTTGAAGTTCTTCTTTCATGTCCCTGATTAGTTGTTTCATATCCACTCTCATCTGTTCATTGGTAGAGAGTTTCTGTTCCCTCAAATCCATCATTTCCCTGAATTGTGCTTTCCAAGAGTCCTAGATATGTTCATCATTGTGCCTGTTGGCCACTTCATCATCTTTCTCTTGTATTTGGCTTTTTTGAACTTGTGTGGTCTCTTCCTCCTTTCATAAGTGGTAAAATTTTTGTCTTTTCCTCAAGTTCCTTTTATTTTAATACCATACTCATTGTTTTTCTTCCCCCCAAAGGCAGTTTTGGAGGCTTGTGCCTTGGTGCTTTCTTCTCTCCTTCATCATCCAGTCACTACTAAATTTTCTCTCTCCTTCTTCCCTCCTTTATGGTTTTCAAAATAGTTTCAATGGTAAATTGTTGTCAAATCACATTTTGCTTCTGTAGTTCATCTTTAATGATCATTTTAATAATACCATAGTGATATAAACTCCTTTCTGTGTTCCTTCCTTGTTTATGGACAGCCTTGTGCCTTTAGGCTTTGTAAGAAAAAGTAAGGCATATTGATCTCAGTCACCTCTCAAATGTTGTAGTAGTTTAATATGATATAAAAAAATCATGCTAAAACTTCCCTCACAGGTTATAAATTTCTGTATAAGGTACGCTAATTCATCCCAGGGATGGACCAACCAACTCCTTGAGATTCCTTTCTTCCAGTTTACTGCTGCTACTTATGATGGCAAAATAAAAGGTACCCATGATTTATCTTTGAAATGTTTTGTTTTTAAAATATCTCTCTCCTATATGAGGTAGTCCAGTGACAAATGCAAGGCTATCTTCAGTGATCTTGATAGTAAGGTTCCCAATAGTAGCTCTTTCCCCATCAAATGGGTGAGCAAATTCTAAGGCAACTCCTTCACAAATCCATCAAGATTTTCAAAGAAACTTAACCACTGTTTCTGTTCCAAAATTTGCATACAATCTCTATGTATTTCTGATGTTACAAGCCTCCCAGGTTCATATCTAGATACCATACTTAAAAATTTCAAAACAAGACTAAAATATTCCATTGTTTGAAAAAACTTCAACTCAATGGCTACTCAAACTTCCAGCTCTGTGTGAATTTTAATTTATGTGTATGGTATTCAAGAAGAGTTTCTATTCAAAATAAACAAAGGAAATCTCTTATTTATATTCCTAAGCTATTCTTTGTTAATGGAAAAATTTGCACGGGCATACTTGGTAAATTTGAAAAATTCTCGGGATTCTCTGTCGAACTCTGACTCAATTTTCCTTCTTTAATTCAGGCTCTGCTAAACATGGATTATCTCGTTTACAATTGTATCCAGAACGTTGAATTTATACTTGGTTGTCTAAATTCTGATTTTGGGCTTACCTTCAGAGGTCGACTCCTGTTTTGATACATTTTTTGCCCTTGCTTTACCACGTACCTCCTTCAATTCCCTGCGTTTTCTTCATAGAATGAAATCTTGTATGTTGACAATGTGATTTGTCCAACATACAATTCGTTTTCTATCAAAGAATTTTGGAGTAGGGACGGGTCAATGTGATATAGTGTAGGGATTTAGGATGCGTGGGAGGAGCAATGAACTAGAATGTATGGATTTAGGAATGTGTAGGGGGAACAACGGGGTGTGTAATTTGAAATGGTGGTAGTGTATGTAGAGGTGCATCGACAGTTCAAGTCCCAGGGCGTGCAAGGTGAGACATAGCGTGCATGTTTGGTGAGGCCCAACAAATATGAAAAACTAATTGAGTCGTTTATTTTTATGAAGAGGGAAAGCGTTGGTGGAGATTTCAACAAGGTTTTATTTTTTGAAAATGGTTTGTACATCAATCACAGCTGAGGTGCTACTCTGTTCGTACCTTGTACTCTTCTCCCCCTTGCAATTATTATGAGATTTGGTTTAAAAAATGCTCATTTGTCATATGACTCCCGAATTTATTTCCAATTCCTTCATCAAACATGAACTTCTTCTTATAACCCTTTTGAATGTATACAAACCATCTTGATTTATGCAATGATACCTTAGTCTTTGTATGTAACAGAGCTTTAGACAACTTTAAAACAAACACTGTGTTTGTTTTTGAAACCAGTCCACTCCCTTATAACTCCTTTGGAAACCAAAAAGTGGTTCTTTTAAGTACCATTTAAAATGCTTTTGAGGATGAAAAATGGAGTGATGAAAAGGTAATGTAGGGAGAAAGGATAAGGCATTTATCATTCCCAGCTTAGGAAGAATTCTCAAAATTAAAGCATTAAAAGGAAAATATACTAACTTGTTTGCTCATTGTTTTTGCCTGATTGAAGCTGGCTGGGATGTTGGTGTAAGTCCTCGGATTCCTCTTGTATTTACTTTGCTAGTATCTCAGGTCCTTTTGTTGATTGAAATGAATGTCTTCATCAGGTCCCTCTACTGAACTTGAAATGGATGTCTTCATGGGTCCCTTTGTTGATTGGAATGAGTGTCTTCCTCATGTCCCTTTGCTGATTGAAATGAATGTCTTCATCGGGTCCCTCTGCTGAACTTTGAAATGGATGTCTTCATGGAGTCCCTCTCTTGAACTTGAAATAGAGTTGGTTCTCTTTCTTTTAATGCATGCTGTCATCTATAGAAGGGTTGAAGGGTTTCCAGATATACCTTATCCCCCTCAACCTTATTTATTTACTTGTCCTCAAGTCATAAAAACTTTGAAGCTGAATAATAAAACTATAATTTATTGAAGAAAATTTATTAGTATTTGAAGAATTTTGGTTGGCCAATGTTGCTTGGTTTTCCAATCAAAATTCGATTTTATATTGCGCCAGTTACCTGGGCTTTAACAACTTCATTCTTTCTTTTTTCTCTTTTCTCTTTATATATATATATATATTTGTTTTTTAAGTAGAATGTGGAGGAAACACATGGTTTTGTTTCTCAACACTTTCATCTCATTCTGTTGAGATATTTGATGTATAAAGTCTTCCTTGCTTACAGGCTTATTATAGATCTTCAACCTGTGTCCATTGACTATGAATAAGCTTTCCTCATCGTCAATTGTTTGTAGTTTGACTGAGCAATTGTCATATACTTGTGCAATATCATATGGGCCAAGCCAATGAGTTGTAAAGTTAGCTTTGAAATCTTTAAATTTTGAATCAAATAACAAGTGATCCTCCTTCTTTGAAGTGTTTCTTCTTGATATACTTATCCTTGTAATGTGACCTTTGTTGTTGTATCAGAGTGTTGTGTTCAACTGCTACCTGTCTCATCTCATCCAAATGATTTAATTGCATGATCCTCTATTTTTGTGCTTTGGAAAGATCTAGTCCTAATTCAGCTGCTAATTTAAAAGTATGAATTTGGAATTCTATAGGTAGCAAAACTTGCTTACCATATACCAGTTGATAAGGAGTGAACGCAATACTATCTTTATAGGTGATTCTGTGTGCCCATGTGGCTAACTTGAAGCTTTTCTGATCAGTCTTTTCTGTGTGTTTGGACTGTCTTGGTCACTTGGATTTCTTCACTAGAGTTTTGTTAGTAGATTCACCTGTCCCATTTTTCTTGTGGATGATAGAGATTGTAGATTTCCTATGCTTGATATGATATTTGCTTGCTAAGTCTTTCTACATTTTAGAAGTGAACTGTGCTCCTTGGTCTGTCACAATCTCCCGTGGTACTCCAAATCTAACAAATATCTCTTCAAAGAGGAATTTGACCACTGACTATTCTGTAGCTCTCACTAATGCTTTGGATTCCACCCATTTTGTAACATAGTCGATTACATGCTAAGATGCTACTTTCCTTTGATGGTGGATTTATTGGACCAATGAATCAAGAGCCCTTTCAAATGGCTCAATGTGAACTTGTGGTTTTAGGGGAATTTCATCGGTTGGAAGTGGCTTTCCATCCTTTGGCAGCTATCACAACTTAGGACATATTTCTTGGAATCTTTGAAGATGGATGGCCAATAATATCTTAAATTGAATATTTTGTGTGCTATCCCTTTATCTGCAAAATGACCACCAAAAGGTTCATCATGGAAAGCTTTCAATATTTCTAAAATCTCATCTTGTCTTACACATCTTCTAATTATGAGGTCATATCCTGTATAAAGAGATCTCCATCAATCCATGTATCTAGCACTTTGTTTAATTATCTTTTCTTTTCTTTTTGAGGTGAGAGATGGAGGTAACATTCTTGACGATAAATAGTTGGCTATATCAACATACCATGGAGTTTTAACTAGAGTACAAATAGGTGCTCATGGGAAAATTATGCAAGGGCAGGAACAATCTCACCTGGGGTTTTTAATCGAGAGAGGAAATCAGCTACTTGATTTTCCTTTTCAGGTCTATTCAAGACTGTGATGTTGAATTCCTGCATCAATAACAATCATCTTGTTATCCTGCCATTAGTAATAGGTTTGTTCATGAGATATTTTATGGCGGAATGATCTGTATGGATAAAGACTTCATAACTGGTGATGTAGTGACAAAACTTATTCACATCATGTACTACTACCAACATTTCCTTCTGTGACTGTATAATTCAATTTTGCAGGGTTAGATTTTTACTAATGAAGTAAATAGCATAAGTCATAATATTTTCCTTTTGACCCAATGGTGTGCCCTATTGCAGTATCCGATGCATCTGTTGAGATATGAAATGGAAAAGACCAATTTGGTCCTCTTAATATAGGTGTTGTTGATAGCTCGTCCTTGAGCTTCTGGAAGGCATTTTGACAATTCGTATTCCAATGAAAATGTATATCTTTTGCGAGTAATTTGGATAAAGGAAAAGCTATTTTACTAAAATTTTCCATGAATCTTCGATAATAACTGCATATCGAAGAAAACTTCTCACATATTTTGGCTTATTGGTTCTGGTAGATTTACAATGATTTGTAGTTTTGCAGGATCCACTGTTATTCCTGATGATGAGATATGATGAACCAATACTACCCCTTCAGTTAACATCATGAAACAATTTTCATTGCTAAGAGACAAATTTGTTTCTATGCATCTTATTAAGACTTTTTCCAAGTTTTTCAAATATTTTTCAAAAGAATCACCATGCACAGAGAAATCATCCCATATATGCCTCTACACATTCATGTACTAAATCAGAAAAAATGGCCAGGATTGCTCTTTGCATGGTGATTCTTTTGAAAGTAGCTGGGGCATTACATAAACCAAAGGTAATAACTTATAGGCATATGTACCCCATGGGCATGTAGTAGTTTGTCCTGATCTTCTAATGCTAGATTGATTTGATTATAGCCACTAAATCCATTTAAGAAGGAAAAGTATTTCTTTCCAGCTAGTGAATCCAAGACTTGATCTATGAATGGTGGTGGAAATGATCCTTAAGGTTGCTTTTTAATTCTCTATAATCTACACAATTCTCCATTTCCCATTCTTCTTAGTACAGACAACTAATGGAGAAACCCATTTGACTGTCAGAGATAGGATTAGATGAATCCTACCTTCAATGATTTTTGTAATTCTTCTTTGACTACTTCTTTCAACATTGGATTCATTATTTGTTGTGGTTGTCTGAGTGGTCTTATGTTATCATCTGTGTAGATATGATGAGTACATGTGTCTGGATGAATTCCACAGCATATTAGTATATTCCCAAACAAATGATTTATGATATTTCTTCAATAGTGCAACCAATTGTTCTTCCTGGGGTGGTTCAAATTTTGTGCCAATATTCAAATGTTTCCCAGGACTAATTTCAATTATCTTGCTTTGAGTATTTGTCATGGAAATAGCTAGAAAGATGTCATTAAATCTTGATTCTAAAGAATGGTTTGTGCAATTTTCTTGGAAAGTTTGTCCTAAGATTTCATCCGCAACAATGTATTTTGTGTCTCTTAATTCTTCTGAGATATCTGGTTCAGAAATGGAATAGTCTAACGAATCTTCGTTATTTTCTTCCCTAAAATCAAAGCTTGATTAATACTTATTATAGGTTGAATTACTTCTTCTGTTGTTGCTTTCTGTTTTATCAAGCCAAGGTATTTGATCTATTATAGAAGGTTTTTGAGGCCAGAGGAGGATAAAAGTGTGATTTGTTTCCTTTCAGTTCTATGTGAGATAAGCATATTCCTTGTTCTACAACCAATGAAAGCATCAGCTGTATAACCAGGGTCTTCAAGGATTAATGGATGGCCTCCTAGATCAGATTTTGGTTGAAGGACTAGGAAATCTGGATACTCCCAAAATTGAAACTGTGATATCTTCTAGATACCTCAAGACCACTGAATCTATCCAACTAATACTAAGACCATATTGGATTGGTCTTAGATTTTTACCAAATTCAAATGTCTCATTGTTTCTAATGTCATCACATTGATAGTTTCTTCTAAGTCAATTAATGTTTTAGAGATCGAAAAATGGTTGATTGTTATGGTTACCATTTGATTCTTGGATCAACATATTTTTCGATGGAAATATTGACTGACATTAGGCCTACTAGATTTTCAATTACATGTGGTGTTGGTGGATCTTTCCTTATTTTGTTGGTTTTCTTTGAACACAGTTCCTTAATTGCTTTTGTATAGAATGGGATATCTTAATAGCCCGTAATAAAGGAATTTTTACACAGATATTTCTTAATTCATCTAAGACAGCAAACTCAGGAAGAGATATTGGTAATTTCTCTTTGACCAACCTTTCTAGGAAAGGAGGTGTTTGGATATTTAATGATTCTCCTTTCTGGATTTGATTATCTATTGATAGCTCTTATGTGCTAGGAGTCTCCTCTTGTTCGATTGGTTTCTTTGTGATAACAGGAGAATCCTTTGGTAAAAGGATTCTCCTGTTATCATATAAAAACAAATTGAACAAGAGGAGGATGGAATATGATGGTCCTTCTTCAACATTATACATGGGTTTTCCACTTTATTATTAGGATTGGAATTGGTTGAGATAGTGGTGGTTGAAGTGCGGGTGGAGGTTGGTTGGATGGTAGGTGGAGTTGTTGTGGTTGGGTTAGTTGAGGTCACGGGGTTGTGATGGTGAAAATGAATTTTGTGGCTGATTCTCTTGGAACTGTTGATAAGGAAAGGATGATATGGCTGTTGGTATGGCTATTGATAAGGCTATTGGTATGGGTGATAAGGATGTTGGTATGGATGTTGATAAGGATGTTGGTATGGCTATTGGTATGGATGATTTCCTTGAGAATACCCTTGCCAACCTTTGAGTTGGTTTTGGTTGTCACTAGGGAGGTAAACTTGCCAAGGCTGGATGCGTCCATGAATTTTTTGAATGGGAGTTTGGGAGTCTGAGGGAGGTGTTGAGGAACAAATTTTGAGACATGCACAATGAAACGTGGCTGCCGAGGCTTCCTTGGTGCTAGGTAGTAAGAGATTCCATTCCTTGTCATATTCTATGTGAGTAGCTTGTAGTTATTTTAACCTTGGCCAATCATCAGTGGCATGATTATCGGTACATAATCCACAAACTTGAATTTTGTTTAAAGGACATTCTCTTGGTCCATGTTTTTTTCTGCATGTAGGACACCAGATGGCTAATGCTTTCTCTTGTTCTTCTTGCTTCTGTTTAGCTTTCAACGTGTCAAGTTGTGAACCAAATGTGTTCATATCAATTTTAAAATCTCTCAAACAGATTCCCTAATTCCGTTTTAGTAACACCATTGGAAATTGATTTTGTTGACTTGTCACAATATCTCTTTGTCCTATTATTCCTCTTTTAGCTTTTCCTCTTGATGTTTCTTACATAATTCAGTGATTTTTTGGGAAAGGAAGGTGAAGCTATCCCCTGCCCCATTAAATTAAGAGCTTCCAAATTTTCATATGAAATTCCCCTTCAAAAAGATAGTATGGATGAATGACATCTAAAGGAGGATTAGATTGCTTAGATTTATGAATGTTGTAAAGAAATTTTTCTGGAATGTTCTTATAAGATTTCATCTTCACTTTGAGTCATTTAAAGATATCTTCTTTAGAGTCTTTAGACTTACAATAGGGCTGACAATATTTAGTAAGAAATTTCTTTTCATGTCTTCCCAGTATACTATGGTTGCTTCTCCCAAACCCATAGAAATTTCTTTTTCATGTCTTCCCAGTATACTATGGTTGCTTCTCCCAAACCCATGAACCATTTCAATGCATATCCTTTCAAAGTTGCAGGAAATAAACAAAGTTTTTGAGCATCATTGGTATATCCATATGTTCTACAAACAATGTCAAATTCAAACATGAAAGAATCATGGTCTTCAATAGTCAAACCAAAGAAATTTGGAAGAACAGAGGGAGGAATATTTTTCATTTTTATGTCATCTCCTAAAAGGGTTGGTGTGTCAACTATAGGAAATACAAATGTAGTATGTTCTTCTTCCTCTTCTTCATCATTTCCTCTTTCCTCTTCTCAATGTGATTCTCTATCTTCTCGTTCTTTCCTTCCTCTTTCTTCATTTCTTTTCCTTTCTAGTTCCCTTTCCATTCTCTCCCTTTCTTGTCTATCAGCTTCTAACATTTCAAAGAAGTTTTATGTTGTACAGTTAGATATTTCTGTTGGAAAAAGAGGTTGTTCTATTTGTTCAAAAATAGGTTGTTTTTCTTTTTGCTTTCCTACAGAAGATATTTCTTTTTGTGTTTGTTTCTTCTTTACTTCATAAGCCAATAGAAATTGTCTTTCTATGAGAGTTAACCTTTGTCCTGAATGTTGTTTCTCTTCTAATTCTTCCAAAGTAATCTTTCCAGCAGTTGGTGTGGTAGATTCAGTTGTAGATGTTCCTGCTCCTATGGATGGTGGATTAGTTTTGGGGGGGTTTTGTTTTAAAAATCTGCCTTTATCATCCCTAAGTTTAGACATAAAGAAACATAATTTTAAAATCAATTCTATGTTGTGTTTTTTTCTTTTATGAGTATATATGTTTTTTTTATATCTCTAAATATTCCTCCCCAACAATGACGCCAAAATGTTAAGCTCCAATCTACCCAAGTAAATTAGAGTGCAAATGATTGTCAATCCGGTGTTTGTAATACTTAGAGGCACGTCCAAAGTATATGGATTTAGAGATAGTTTTTATCTTAAATGGAGATAAACCAAAAACCTATTCTAAGGCTGAATATGAAAGAGATGCTAAGCTTCTATTCAGAAGTCATATTCATAGATCTCATAATAGTAATCAGCACTTGTTTTTCTTAAAGAGTAAAAACAGTAAGCATTCAAGAGATGTTCAAACTAGTTTTAAGACCTATCAAATGTTAGAAGAACAAAACTCTTATTCAAGAGATGCATTAATTTTCTTCTTTCATTCATTCATTAACAACTATAATCAAATCAAATCAAAGTACTGAAAGCATAAATAACTCAAAAAGCATTCAAAACTATCTTAATTCTTGAAGTCAAACTACACATTGAATTCTCATTTAAGAAATCATTCACAATATGAGTAAGTATTGAAAACATTAAGCATGTAATTGAGATATGAAATTCATCTACCTACAACAAGATAAAACTCATCTACAACAAGATATGATCTAAAACATGTACTTGAAAAAGAACACAAGGAAAGAGTGTACTAGTTTGGCAATGGGGGCCCTCCAATGCTTCACTGGTACACTTGAGTTGACTCAGCTAAGAAAGAACTCCAGTAGCATTCAAATCATCATAAGCATTCACATGAAAAAAACACAGATCTGATCTTCAAGAGTGCAAATTCTCAAGTTTCTTCATTCATATCAAGAATGTCTTACTAGTTTAAGCTTAAGAGTATTTATACAAGAGTCTTAAAACCAAAAAATGCTAAAAAGTCTCCTAAATATCATGATCAGGTCCACAATATCGTAGGAGGGTCGAATGCCTCCTTTATATCCACAATATATGGTCAAAATCCCACAAAATCCAAAATTGTCCAAGATTTAAGGCTGAAATAGGGCATTTTCTGCTGAAGTGGCCCTGTTTGACCAGCGTTGACCGGACATCTGGAAGACTCAGATTTCGAATTTGATAGCTCATTATCCATCCTTGTACATTAGGGAACATGGCCCAAGTGTTAGATTTCACCCAGGTGTCCTACAAGTATACAAACCACAAAGCTTTTACGGGATTTGGTCAAATCCTGTAATTTCTGATAAATTTTCAATTTTAATGCTAAAATTTGGAAAAATCAATTCTTAAGCTAAAGAATGACAAATATACATTGCATAGGTTGTTTCATGGAAAATGTGGAATGAAATGAAGGCAAACGTATGGTTTATAGAGCAAAATGGAAGCACAAAAATGGACTCAACACATTCATCCATTATTTTAGTTCAATACACAAAGTATGAAAACACTTATCAGAACCAGAGGATGTGATGCAACTGCTGAAAGGGGTGCTTGTTTCCACCCAACCATAGGCTCAATCACTCCTAACGGATTTACCACTAGCCACCCCCGAGCTAGACCACGATGATTTGAGAATGAATCTTTTCTTCTGGCTCAATGAAAGCTAGGGACGAAGGTTACTCTCCTTCTCCCGACACAATAATAGATAGGGACAAAGGTTACTCTCCTTCTCTAGGCTCAGACATAGATAGGGATGAAGGTTACTCTCCTTCTCCCAACTCAATCATAGATAGGGACGAAGGTTACTCTCCTTCTTCCGACTCAGTCTCTATTTCCTGCGATCAAAACTCACTCTTTTTCATAGTTCTTCCTCGAACCTGAGATCTTAGTCTCTTGTCTTTGCACTCTTTGCAGGTCTTCCTCTACCCACCACACCTTCATTTCTTGTCTCCCTCAACAATATTGCATGTATCCCAAATTCCCATTCCATGATCAGGTCTGGAAGCCTTACAGATGGGCGTTATACCCCATCCCCTCATTAACTCTTGAGGAGGTCTTCCCACCTACCATCCTGACTTTAATTCATTCCCGGGTCATAGGGATATTCTGATCCTGAACAATTGAATCCAACAAAGTACTAGTTTGGTGGGGTTTATCTCAACCATTCCAGGTTCCCTCACCATCTCTTTCATAGCATCCGTGGTATCTCTTGGTAAACCCCCCTTCCAATAGTCTTGCAACACTTATCCATTTTCTAGTAAATAACATAATTTACATTCATTAACCTTCTATACAAAGGTCCATCAAATAAAAAATTCACAGATATCAAGTTTTCCATGGTCTCTTGGCCAATATAGTTATATTTACAAACTGGGGGAAACATTGGTGTTACAATCCCCTCCCCGTTAAAGGAACATCGTCCTCGATGTTCTATCTTTAAATGTGCTCTATATATATATAATTAAACAAAAATGGATATGCATGTATCATGGCATCCTCCATTTTCCACGTAGCCTCATCTATGCCAAAGTGTTTCCACTACACCTTGACCTGTGCAATGGTTCAGTTCATGAGTGAGGTTTCCTTCCTGTCTAATATGCATTGAGGTTATGGAAGGAATTCTCCCTTAGGATCCACATGAATCACAAACCAGTGAATTATATGATTAGAATCATGTACATATTTCTTTAATAACGAAACATGGAAAACATTATGTGCCTTCACGGTGGGAGGGAGTACTAGCCTATAGGCTACATGTTCCCATCTAAGATTTCAAAGGGTCCACACTACCAAGGTGCTAGTTTGACACAAGATCCCATCCTAAAGGAACTCTTCTTGGGCCTAAGTCTAAGATATACATGGTATCCTATATTGAACTCTCTGGGAGTTCTCTTTTTGTTGGCGTAACTCTTCTGTCTATCTTGAACAATTTTTAGTTTTTCTTTATCTGAATCACTTGTTGTTCCATTTATTTTATCATGTTGGGTCCTATTGTAATTCTATCCACTAGATTACTCCAGCTGATTGGAATCTTGCACTATCTACCATAGAGGGCTTCAAAAGGGCTCATCTTCAATGACTCTTGATAACCGTTATTGTAGGAAAATTATACCAATGGTAGGTAGTCTTCCCACTTCTTAGGCTGATGCATTACATGCATCCTTAACATGTCTTCTAATATTTGGTTTACTCTTTCTATATGTCCATCAGTTTGGGGGTGGTAGGCTGTGCTAAAAAACAATTTAGTCTAAAAACCAACCATCAAGAATTTCCAAAATTTTGAATTGAATTTTGTGTCCCTGTCAGATACAATCTCCCTAGCCATGGCATGCAGTTTGAATATCTCCTTCATGAAGATGTTGGCAATATCTATTTCCTTGCAAGTTGACTTGAAAGGAACAAAGTGAGCAAACTTTCTCAATTTGTCCACCACTACCATGATGGCATCATTCTGCTTAGTCGATTTTGGTAATTTGGTGATGAAATCCATGGAAATGATTTCCCATTTTCATTCTGAAATTGGTAGAGGTTTTAACAAACATGCTGGGTGTTGGTATTCTGCCTTAACTTGTTGGAATTCTAGACACTTATCTAGATAGTTAGATATGTCCTTTTTCAATCCAAGCCAATAGAATTGTTTCCTAGTGGCTGTGATCATTTTCTGATAACCTGGGTGACTAGTGTATGGTCTCTTGTGTAGTTAATCCATTATGAACCTCTTCAATTCATCACAAATTGGAATATAGAATATGTTTCTGTAGGTCAGCAAGCCTTCATCAAGCATATTATAGCCTTCATAATTTATCCTTGTGGGATCTTGCTTTAGGTATGATGTCACGGTATTGAAAAATGTATCTGTTTCTTATGCACTCCTGAATTTATTCCAGACATCCATTTCATAGGTGCTCACTGCTTCTAGGTGAATCATTTTCATACTTCTGCTAAGGGAATCAACCACTCTATTTTCCTTTCCTTTGATGTGTTTGATTTCAAAATAAAACTCACTAAGGAGAGCCATCCACTCAGCTTTCCTAGCATTGAGTTTTGGTTGATCAAACAAGTGGCTCAACCCACAATGGTTTGTCATAAGTACAAATATCCTACCCATGAGGTAATGCCTCCACATTTTTAAAGCATGCACTATGGCGACCAACTCTAGATCACGGGTCACATAATTGATTTCATGCCCATTCAATTTTATGGATTCGTATCAAATTACATGCCCTTCTTACATAAGGACTCCTCTGATTCCTTCCTTACAGGAATCTCTACACATGAGGAAGTCAATATCAGGGTCTCCAATATTCAACATGGGTACATGGGTTAAAAGGTATTTTAGTTCCTGAAATATCTCTTCACATTCTGATGTCCAAGTGAATTTAACCCCCTTTTTCTGAAGGGCAGTGACTGGAAAACTGATCTTGGAAAATACTTTTATGAACCTTCTATAGTATCCTTCTAAGCCCATAAAGGATCTGATATCAAATACATCCTTTGGGGTAGGCCATTCCATGATAGATATTATCTTGTCAGGGTCCATTGCCACTCCTTCTTCAGAAATATCATGGCCTAAGTAATGGAATCACTTTTGGAAAAAGTCACACTTGCTAAACTTAGCGAAGAGATGATGCTCTCTTATTACTTATAGTACTAACTTAAGATGTTCTTCATGATCCTCTCTATTCTTGGAGTAAACAAAAATGGATATGCATGTCTCATGGCATCCTCCATTTTTCACGTAGCCTCATCTCTGCCAAAGTGTTTCCACTGCACCTTGACCTGCGTAATGGTTTAGTTCCTGAGTGAGGTTTCCTTCCTGTCTAATATGCATTGAGGTTATGGAAGTAATTCTCCCTCAGGATCCACATGAATCACAAACCATTCAATTATATGATTAGAATCATGTACATATTTCTTTAATAACGAAATGTGGAAAACATTATGTGCCTTCACGGTGGGAGGGAGTACTAGCCTATAGGCTACATGTTCCACTCTATATA
>SNQJ01S0141173.1:0-16655 GCA_010110895.2 Picea sitchensis
ATATATAAACACTAGTCTTATGTTAAGTGGATTTCCTAATTTCTTCCCATAGGGCCTCAAATTCAAAGGTCTCCATCTTCTTTCCATTAATAAGTTGTTTCACATCCAATGATCTTACAATATAAAGAACCCAATGTCAAGGTCCTACAAAATGCATAGAAAATGTTCATAGGTGTTTGGATATTGTGTGCATCCATGGGCTTAACTAGATGTGCTTATTCATTTGGATGAGAGGCGCCATTGTTACCATTCTCATTTCCTTGAGATAGAGGATAATGGTTGTGTCAAACATTGTGTTGAGAACATGAAAGAGTTGGACCCCACTTTATCATTAAGCCTAAAAAAACATGTAAACAAATGTAGTATAGTATAAGGCTAATTTCCCATATAAAAAACTTCCACGGAAAGATTAATTTCCATTTGACTATGAACCCTTTCACCTGTAACTGTGTTTCCAAATATAAGGGAAATAAAAATTAGTTGGTGTCCAATGGTAGAACATTTTCTAGAAATAGAACAAAATCACCTTAGAACTAAATGTTTGAATTCAACACTTCATCCTACTCATGAGGAGCTCGTAACCAGCCTTTAGATGAGGTTTTCCTTGATAAATATAAGGGTTTGCTTGAATCTATGCTTAGGTGCAAATCTTAAAGTAAGTATCAAACCATGAGAATTAATTAAGAATTTCTACAAATTTAGTATTGCTACAAGGAATAAAATAATGTCAGTTTAGTTGTACTACTCATTACCCTTTGTTTATTTTTTGGGTCCTTAAAACCCATGTCTACAATGTCCTCAATAGGCACAAGTTTCCAGATTGAGATTATGGTAGTGAGCTTCTTTGATGCACTTAAAATATCTCTCACTTTAACAAAATGCAAGTTTTAAGATACCTCTCTAAACAAGCAAGATCCACTAGATTAAGCCTTTCATAATAATTGTTGGTGATGGAGTCATTTTCCCAATGGCTCTTAATTACACAAGTGAAAACACTCTGTGATCGACTACCCTCACAATTCATATTAGTAGTTGCAACCTTTTTGTTTGCAGCTTCTTGATAGTCACAAGAACCATGACAATTTTGAGTTAGATGCAAATAATTGATATAATTTTGAACCAATCAAACTGAACATAGAGAGACTTGTCTACTAAAGTACCGAAAGAAAAAGCTAAACAATGTCATGGACATTTCTCACTTCAATCTCTATAAGAATTTCAACACATACACCCTTTCCAACATCTTCTCTGAAATGCACAAAGAACAATATACCTTGAAAATTAGAAGCTTAGAAACCTATTTCATATAGTAAACATGAAACTAACTTGATCCAATGTAATGGAGAAATATTGTTTACTTGTAAATTAGTATAGAAAAGCTCCAACAATATGTAAGTTGCGCCTTATAAATCTCAAGGAAGGAGTATTTGCGAACATATTTCATTGGCTCATGTCTATGGCTTTCCTCGTCATGTGTCCATAAGGGAAGAAATTAAGCTCCAAACATTATCACCATTGGAAAAAGAAACAATAGGATCCTAGCAAATTCAATGAAGTACTTGTTATCCCCTATCCTAGGGATAACTAAGGAGATTATGTCTCGAGGCCCACAGGTCCTACACATGTAGTACCGAGAGCCATATTGACTTGATCTTGGCCTTGGAGGGCCCATATTTCTTCTTCCGCACCTCCACCTTGTCAGCAACATCAACATCCATCCCATCAGCCTGGTCCTTCAGCAGCAGTGGGTCTTGCTCCATGAGGTAATGAGTATGGGTATGATGGTATGTGTCACTCTGATTCTCAAAACATTTGAATATGTGCATTTAATTCTTTTTACTTCTAACGTGTGCTTGGACCTTATGCCTTTCCACTTTTCCACACCTGGGGGGAATGACAGGATGCCCTAGTAAGTTGGTTCCCATGGGGTTTGAGTTGCCACTGGGTGGGTTCATCAAAGGTCATCGTCCGTTCCCACCATACTTACCACTTTTCATCTTTTTCCCTCTCATCCACCCCATACATTGGTTCGGGCATTGGGTTTTCCAAGCTAGCAAAGGGTTGTACCTTACCTTGTGGGAAGAAGGGGCTAAAGGCCTAGAGGGTAAAAGTAGCTGGCAAAAGATAAAATCCAAAAGAACAAAACCTTTAGATGCTTCGCTCAGGGATCCCCAAAAAATCAATAAAAGGCTTCTCAGCAAGAAACAGAGGGACCCATAAAATAATAAAATCAATACCTAGTTGGAGGATAGGGGGTCTCATCACGAGCCAACCTATTAGGTCCATGGGCATGTAGCGGTATGATACTACTATTCACCTGGTCACCACGTCAGGGTAGTGTCTCTTGGTGGCATAGCCAAGAGAAAGGGGGTCTCATCACGAGCCAACCTTCTCATCTCCGTGAAATGCTTGTGGGTAACATTGTCACCACTGGTCACCACACCAGGGCAGTGTCCCCTAAGTAGGATCTTGAAAGAAAAAGAAATAGGATAAAAGATAAAAGGCATGAATGGGATTGGAAAAAATTTCATCCATGACAAGGTGCAACTCACCCTCTTCAGAGGTACCCGTAGGTAAGCCATACATACCCCTTTCATCGCTACACCCATTGCTCAGACATCCCTTACCACCTCATCCACTTACATGGCCTGGATTTGTCTTCACCCGAACACATCCCATATCAAATGAGGACTAGCCCAATAGGACATCCTAACGTCCCCTCAAAACCTGGATTGTGGAATAGCATAACGTCTTTCATCACTTGTCTAGGAAAAGGAGGTTTTATGCACATGTTTAAATAACTTGATTATTAGATGTGATTGACATTGCTATGATCCCAGTGACTTATGAGCCCATGGAGGGCGTACTTGTTTTTGTTGCAGGGCCACACCCGATGGACAAGTACACATGGGGAGATGATTAGTTTGGACCTCCATAGGGATAAAATCCCACCAGATGGATGTTGAGACCACAGTCGGGGGCAGATATAGATCAAAGGTTTTCACCAGAGAGAGGAGGATGTTCCACCAGAGAGAGGAGGACGTTCCACCAGAGACAGCCTGGCAGGCCTGGACCCATGGGGGTCTTTCCATTCTCACTATGATGTAGGCCTTGAAAGGCCCATGACATCACCCATGTGATCCATGATGTCACCCAACATTTTGGATACTTTGGAGACAATTGTGTGCTAAGTTGCACGTGTGGTTTGATCCAGAGTCCTTAGGAGGCCTAACATTTTGATCCTAGAGGCCAACATTGCCCTAAAAAGGCCTAACGTCACCCTAAAAAGGCATGACGTCACCTTTTCTGCTTGATTTAGGGTTTTATTATGTCATTTAATGTAAAAACTGAGTATTACATGAAAACTAGCCATGTCGGCCTATTTGACCTAATTCTGGTCATTGTAATTGTATAAATAAGGGATTTCCCCTTGTATTTTTTGATCATATTTCACTCAAACAAGTGTGAGGTCTGAAATTTTCACCCTATTTGGGGTTACATGACTGAAATTTAGTGCGCCCTTCTTGAAGGAGGCTTGTTTTGGACTATTTTGGCAATTTTCTTGGTGGAAGTGTTCAACTAGAGTATTTGCTAGATGATTATTGGTGAATGTAAGTAATATTTATGCAATTCTTCTTCATTGAATGGTTATAGTTATGTTTATCTTACTTTTACATTAAGATTATGAAATTTCTAGCTTAAAACCCTAGGAGGCTAAGCCAATGTTATTGTCCTTTCCTTAATAACTTTCACCTACTAGATTTTGCTAAGAAGCTGATTTTCTTGAATCTTTTGCTAAGGGCCTTGCCATTGCAACACCTTAGCTCATTTTTCTTCATCTAAGTCGTCATTTACTTTATTCTTGATCTAAATAAGGAGAAAAAATACTAGGGCCTAGGGTTACCTACTGCCTAGTAGCTATTTCCCCCCTAGGGTTTGGTAGTTGAAGCCCTGGGTTACCAACACTTCAACTATTGACACCTCTTGTCTTTCGTTCTCTTACTATCATTTGTTCCTTCAATATTTTTTGCTACCTAAAAGACTCCATTTTCCCTAAAGGAACTAATCTAAGACTTTCTATTGAGTGATTGACCAAAACCACTATCAAAACCTATACATTGAGCTCTCTACTAACCACTCCTAACATTAGAATAGCCTAATCTACTAACTTAGTTGTTGTTGTTACTAAAGTAAGCTACAACCATCTATTGCTGCACTAAAAACACTTAAAAGCAATTGAAAAAGTTGATAAATATATTTCCTTACTTGCTTTTGACAAATGTTAGTATTTTGATGTTAAAGAGAAATTATTCTTGGTTATTTTGAAGCCATTTTAAGGCACTTATAGTGAAGCTATTGTCTTATAAATATTGTTGCTACAATTTTTTGTTTTCTTCACTATATATCAACCATTTCTTTTATTGATAAAGTCGGTGGTTTAATTAAGTACTAACAACAAGTTGTACTTGTGAAAGATATATTTGCGTGTTGCTTTGTTCTGGGTAGGTACATCTTGATGCTTCACTACTTCATTGGTTAAAACCTTGGGACTTTTTGATCAATGTGACTTGTGAGAGGGGACATTTCCTTCTCAAACCCCCAGGTCACTGGGTATGTCTCCCCTAGGCCATCAACCCTAAATAGAAAGAGGCATCCTATTGAGGTGCTAGTGATAGGATAAGCTTTGTTACACCAATTTGTATTTCCATTAACCTTTCCTTTGATCGAAGTACAAATTGTGTGAAAACATTTTGGCGTCGTTTTCGGGGAACATTGAGTCAATTCTCCTCAAAGACGACCCTTTTTTATAAGCATTTCCTCAAAAATATTTACTTTGCAAAGCTTACCTGGTGACTCCACTGAGGGTGATCCCCTCATCCCTTTGATAATTTCAAGAAAACTATTTGATGACTCCACAATCCACAGGGAGCTACACCAACCCTCTCTAGTCCTTTAGAAGAAAGCCTCCCTGGAACTCTCATGTAGTAAAATCATTGTTTGGAGGCAATCTTCCCTTAAACACAATGTCTAGCATAGGCACTCAGACTGTCAATCCAAACCAAGCCAATAACCAAAGACAATGGTCATCCAAGATTTTCAAACCGCGAGACATGACAACTGTACCGGGATACCCTAGGAAAATTCCCCCTAAGTATGAAAAATGGTTGCCCAAATTTACCGGAAATGATGTAATCAATTCCAAAGATCACATGAGCAATTTTTGGGCCTTCTTCTAGCTTCATCCCATTAGTGATTATGCTGAATATTTAGCTGTCAAATTGTTCTATGCTACCCTCCATGATGGCACAAGGCGTTGGTACAATGGTCTCCCTGATGCGAGTATTAAAACCATGGATAGGTTAGTGGAAATATTCCTCAAACGATGGAGTGTCAAGAAAGACCCCAACATGTTGTTGATAAGGTTGAATAACCTCATGAAACAAGAGAATGAAACTGTTAGAGAATTCCATGACAAGTTTGAAACCTTGTTGCAAAAGATCCATGTGAGTCATCATCCTTCTGACAGCTTCCTTCTTTTCCTTTATACCAAAGCCTTTACAGGTTAGCTAGGGTATCTGCCTAGAGATAAAAAAACCTCAAATAATACAATAAGCCCAAGAGATAGCTACAAGGATTGAAGACAACCTTTCATCATCTAGAGTCGAACCTTTCTCATCCCCAAGAGTCAGAATGGACACTAAACCTAAGATAGTCCACAATGTTGAACCGACCTCAGACATTAGCACTAGCTTGGAAAAGTTGCAACTGACTATAGATGGCATGGTAAAAACCCAAGAGCTAATGATAAATAAGATTGTGAAACTAGAAAGGACTCAACAACAAGCCCCTAGGGTTCCTTACAAGGGTCAATTCTAGAAAGGGAACCAAGTTTTTAGACCAAATAATGATCAAGAGGTTCCAAATACTTTAGTCCCTGCAAACATAGTAGATGAAAACCCTTGGTGCCTTTAATGCAGTGAGTCACACTGGGAGCATGATTGTCCTTTCAATAAAGGAAACCATGACCAAGTAAACATATTGGACCAAAACATCAAGGATTCTTGAATCTGCCTTAATATTACTCTTGAGGAACATCAATAAGGCATGAAAGAAGCTGCTAGGAAGGCCCAGATGGAGGTAATAAACAACCTTGACCAAGAATCAAGAGAAAAGTTGAAGAAACAATAATTTCAAGTGTATACTAGACAAAAGAAAATGAACCAACCTCTATCTACTGGTTATGTGGCATAACAAACAAGGCCTCCACCCATGAACATCCTCCTTCTTAAGAATCCTCCCAAGACCGAAAAGGTGGACTTAAACTTTGAATTTGAAGGGGCATTAGCCAAGATGCATGTGACCATCCCCGTGAGAGAAGTTATGAAGGTATCATCTATCAAAGAAATGTTTGATAATTTTTTCAAAGGATCAGATGGACCAATGGACCCTCTTATTATGCTATAAGCCGATCACTTTAGGGTTCAGTATCATGGACACCCACTTTTCTTCATGACCTTATTGATGAATAACAAATGCCTTAACAATTGTATGCTAGATTCAGGGGCAGGTGCTAATATGATGTCTTTGAAGGTCATAGAACAATTGGGCCTAAAATTCACATGACCTTATGGGAATGTGTGTGGTTTTGCATTTATATCCATACCCACACATGGGGTAATTGAGAATGTGTAAGTATTCCTTGGAAGATACCCCGAGAGAGTGATCCATATGGACATTGTAATGGTGGATGTCCCAGATGTGTGGGGAATGTTGTTGTCTAGGAAGTTTGTTGTGATGCTGGGAGGAACTCTAGAGATGGATCTCACTTATATCAATGTGCCTATGAACAATGGAACAATAATCCACCTCCCAAATGTGCCAATGAACAAAATCCATGTGCAAGTAATTAGCGGTCACATTGAAGCAGATGAAACACATGAGCCGGTCATGGAGAGTCTTCCTGAATTTTCTCCTAATGACATGCCTTTTTCTACAAAAGAAGACTTTGATCATATACAATGGACGAATAAAGAGGATTATCAACAACTCCTGAACAAATATAAAGACAAGGAAGTTGGGGTTGTCAAATTGTTAAAGAAAGGAGAAGATAGCATACTGATCCAACCGTCCCAACAAGAATTTTTCACAACAGAGTCCCACCCTCCTCCCTCGAGACAGTACACCAAGGTTGTACAAGAAACAACCAAGTTCAAAACCAAGGATTACAAAGAGGGAGACATAGTATGGATGTGGGACACAAAAGAGGGATAGCCTACTAATGTCAAGGGAAGTGCACAATTTTGGCTTGGACCCTTCAGAGTTGGAAGAAAGTCAGTCGATGATGCCTACTATTTGTCTACATTGGAAGAAAGAAGGCTCCCATTACCAGTTAGCGAGCACCTCCTTAAAACCCATCAGTGGGTAGAGGCTTGACTTCTCAGGTAAGTACAGGTAAGTAGGTAGGCATTTGCATTCATTGTATATACCATCTGCATTTCATGCTAGAGTAGTTGTATTTCCATTTGTATATATGCTTGCTTTCATTTTATGTACTATATATGAGTTAGGGGTGATACCACCACCCCAAAATGATTACTAATAATCTTATGTTGAGATCAATCAGGTCACAGGTCATGCCAGAGATGTTGAGGTTCTCATGCACTCTACGGTGAGCACATGTCCCTGAGTTGGAGCTAGATGTTATCCCCTAGCCTAGGGATAACTAAGGATATTATGTCTCGAGGCCCACAGGTCTTAGACATGGAGTACCGAGAGCCATATTGACTTGATTCTAGCCCTGGAGGGCCCATATTTCTTCTTCGGTGCCTCCATCTTGTCAGCAGCAGAAACATCCATCCCATCGACAAAGGTCCTTCAACAGTAGTGGATCTTGCTCCATGAGGTAATGAGTTTGGGTATTATGGTATGTGTCACTATCATTCTCAAAACATATGATTATGTTCATTTGATTCTTTTTACTTCTAATATGTGCTTGGACCTTATGCCTTTCCATTTGTCTACACCTGGGGGGAATGACATGATGCCCTAGTAAGTTGGTTCCCATAGGGTTTGAGTTTCCACTGGGTGGGTTCATGAAATTTCATCGTTTGTTCCCACCATACGTACCACTTTTCATCTTGTTCCCTCTCATCCACCCCATACATTGGGTTTGCCAAGCTAGCAAAGGGTTGTACCTTACCTTGTGGGAAGAATGGGCTAAAGGCCTAGAGGGTAAAAGTAGCTGGAAAATGATAAAATCCAAAAGAACAAAAACTTCAGATGCTTCGCCCAGGGATCCCCAAAAAAGAAATAAAAGTCTTCTCGGCAAGAAACAGAGGGACCCATAAAATAATAAAATCAAGACCTAGTTGGAGGATAGGGGGTCTCATCATGAGACAACCTATTAGGTCCATGGGCATGTAGCGGTATGACACTACCATTCAGTTGGTCACCACGCCAGGGTAGTGGCTCTTGGTGGCATAGCCAAGAGAAAGGAGGTCTCATCAGGAGCCAAACTTCTCATCTCCGAATGCTTGTGGGTAACATTGTCACCACTGGTCACCGTGCCCAAGCAGTGTCCCCTAACTAGTCTCTTGAAAGAAAAAGAAATAGGATAAAAGATAAAAGGCATGAATGGGCTTGGAAAAATTTGCATCCATGACAAGGTGCAACTCACCCTCTTTAGAGGCACCCATAGGTAAGACATACATTCCCCTGTCATCACTACACCCATTGCTCGGGAATCCCTTACCACTTCATCCAATTACATGGCATGGATTTGTCTTCACCCAGAAACATCCTATATCCAATGAGGACTAGCCCAATAGGACATCCTAATGTCCCCTCCAAACCTAGTTTGTAGAATAACATAACATCTTTGAGCACTTGTCTGGGAAAAGGTGGTTTTATGCACATGTTTAAATAACTTGATTATTAGATGTGATTGACATTGCTATGAACCCTGTTACTTATGATCCCATGGAGGGCGTACTTGTTGTAGTTTCAGGGCCACACCCAACGAACAGTTACACATGGGGAGATGATTAGTTTGGACCTCCATAGGGCTAAAATCCCACCAGATGGATGTTGAGACCATAACTGGGGGTAGATATAGATCAAAGGTTTGCACGAGACAGAGAAGAGGACATTCCACCAAAGACATTTTGGAAGGCCTGGACCCAGGGGGATCTTTCCCTTCTCACTATTATGTAGGCCTTAAAAGTCCCATGACTTTCACCCATGTGACCCATGGTGTCACCCAATGTTTTGGATGCTTTGGAGGTAGTTGTGTGCCAAGTGGCACGTGTGGTTTGATCCAGAGGCCTTAGGAGGCCTAATGTTTTTCTCCTAGAGGCCAACGTTGCCCTAAAAAGGCCTAACATCACCCTGAAAGGTAATTACGTCACCTTTTCTGCTTGATTTAGGGTTTTATTATGTCATTTAATGTAAAAACTGGATATTACATGTAAATTGGCCATGTCGGTCTATTTGACCTAATTCTGGTCATTGTAATTGTATAAATAAGGGATTTCCCCTTGTATTTTTTGATCATCTTTCACTCACAAAAGTGTAAGGTCTGAAATTTTCGCCCTATTTGGGGTTACATGACTGAAATTTAGTGTGCACTTATTTAAGGAGGCTTGTTTTGGACTATTTTGGCAATTTACATTAAGATTATGGAATTTCTAGCTTAAAACCCTAGGAGGCTAAGCACATGTTATTGTCCTTGCCTTAATAACTTTCACCTACTAGATTTTTCTAAGAAGTTGATTTTCTTGAAGCTTTTGCTAAGGGCCTTGCCATTGCAACACCCTAGCTCGTTTTTCTTCATCTAAGCCATCATTTACTTCATCCTTGAGCTAATTAAGGAGGAAAACTACTAGGGCCTAGGGTACCTACTTCCTAGTAGTTATTTTCCCCCTAGGGTTGGGTAGTTGAAGCCCTAGGTTACAAACACTTCAACTATTGACCCCTCTTGTCTTTGGTTCTCTTACTATCATTTGTTCCTTAAAGATTTGTTGCTACCTAAAAGACTCCATTTGCCCTAAAGGAACTAATCTAAGAATTGCTATTGAGTGATTGACAAAAACCACTATCAAAACCTATACCTTAAGTTCTCTACTAACCACTCCTAACATTAGAATAACCTAATCTACTAACTTAGTTGTTGTTGTTACTAAAGTAAGCTACAACCATCTATTGCTACACTAAAAACACTTAAAAGCAATTGAAAAAGTTGATAAAAAAATTGTCTTACTTGCTTTTGACAAATGCTAGTATTTTGATGTTAATGAGCAATTATTCTTGGTTATTTTGAAGCCATTTTAAGGCACTTATAGTGAAGCTATTGTCTTATAAATATTGTTGCTACAAATTTCTGTTTTCTTCCCTACATATCAGCCATTTCTTTTATTGATAAAGTCCATGGGTTTATGAAGTACTAACAACAAGTTGTATTCGCGAAAGATATATTTTCTTGTTTCTTTTTTTTGGGCTAGTACATCTTGATACTTCACTACTTCATTGGTTAAAACCCTGAGAATTTTTTATCGGTGTGACTTGTGAGAGGGGACATTTCTATAGACATATTAACCTTTGCTTCTCAAATCCCCAAGTCACCGAGGACGTCTCCCCTGGGCCATCAACCCTAAATAGAAAGAGGTATCCTATTGAGGTGAGAATTATAGGATAACCTCTGTTACGCAAATTTGTCTTTCCATTAACCTTTCCTTTGATTGAAGTACAAATTGTGCGATAACATTTTGGCGCCATTCTCAGGGAACACCGAGTCAATTCTCCTCAAAGACGACACTTTTCGGTAAGTCTTTCGTCAAAAATATTTACTTTGCAAAGCTTACCTGGCAACTCCACTGAGGGTGATCCCCTCATCCCTTTTATAGTTTCAATAAAACTATCTAGTGACTCCAAAATCCATAGGGAGGTACACCAACTCTCTCCAGTCCTTTAGAAGAAAGTCTCCCCGAAACTCTCATGTAGTAAAATCATTGTTTGGAGGCAATCTTACCTTAAACATAATGTCTAGCATAAGAACTCATACTGTCAATCCAAACCAAGCCAATAACCAAAGACAATGGTCATCCAATATTTTCAAACCGCTAGACATGATGACTATACCAAGCTACGCTAGGCAAATGCCCCCTAAGTATGAAAAATGGTTGCCCGAATTTACTGAAAATGATGTAATCAGTGACGAAGATCACATGAGCAGTTTTTGGGCCTTCTTCCAACTTCATCCCATCAGTGATGATGTTGAAGATTTAGCTATGAATTTGTTCTTTGCTACCCTCCATGATGGCACAAGGCGCTGGTACAATGGTCTCCCTGATACCAGTATTAAAACCATGGATAGGTTAGAGGAAATATTCCTCAAACGATCAAGGAAGACCCCAACATGTTGTTGATAAGGCTGAATAACCTCGTGAAACAAGAGAATGAAAGCGTTAGAGAATTCCATGACAAGTTTGAAACCTTGTTGCAAAAGATCTATGTGAATCATCATCCTTCTGACAATTTCCTTATTTTCCTTTATACCAAATCCTTTATAGGTCAGCTAGGGTATCTCCTCAAAGATAAAAACCCTCAAACAATTCAAGAATCCCAAGAGTTAGCTACAAGGATTGAAGACAACCTTTCATCATCTAGAGTCAAACCTTTATGAGCCCCAAGAGTCAGAATGGACACTAAACCTAAGATAGTCCACAATGCTGAACCAACCTCAAACATTAACGCTAGCTTGGAAAAGTTGCAACTGACTATAGATGGCATCGTAAAAACCCAAGAGCTAATGATGAATAGATTGTCAACCTAGAAAGGACTTAGCAACAATACCCTAGGGTTCCTTACAAGGATCAATTCCAAAAAGGGAACCAAGTTTTTAGACCAAAGAATGATCAAGAGGTTCCAAATACTTTATCCCTTGCAAACATAGTAGATGAAAACCCTTGCTGCCTGCAATGCAGTGAGTCGCATTGGGAGCATGAGTCTCCTTTCAACAAAGGAAACCATGACCAAGTAAACATACTGGACCATAACAACGAGGATCCTCAAATCTACCTTAATATTACTCCTGAGGAACATCAATAAGGCATGAAAGAAGCCACTAGGAATTCCAGGATGGAGGTAATAAAGAACCTTGACCAAGAATCAAGAGAAAAGTTGAAGAAACAAGAATTTCAAGTGTATAGTAGACAGAAGAAAATGAACCAAACTCTCTCTACTGGTTCTGTGGCATCACAAACAAGGCCTCCACGCATGAACATCCTCCTTCCTAAGAATCTTCCCAAGACCGAAAAGGTGGACTTAAACTTTGACTTAGAAGGGGCATTAGCTAAGATGCATGTGACTATCCCCTTGAGATAAGTCATCAACGTACCATCTGTCAAAGAAAGGTTTGATAATTTTTTCAAAGGATCAGATGGACCAATAGACCCTCCTATTATGCTACAAGCCGATCACTTTAGGGTTTAGTATGATGGACACATGCCTTTATTCATGACCTTATTGATCAATAAAAAAATGCCTTAACAATTGTATGTTGGATTCAGGGGTGGGTGCTAATATGATGTCTTTGAAGGTCATGGAAAAATTGGGCCTAAAAGTCACACAACCTTACAGGAGTGTGTGTGATTTTGAGTCCAGAGCCATACCCATGCATGGGGTAATTGAGAACGTGGAAGTATGCCTTGGAAGATACCCCAAGAGAGTGATCCATATGGACATCGTAGTGGTGGATGTCCCAGATGTGTGGAAAATGTTGTTGTCCAAGAAGTTTGTTGTGATGTTGGGAGTAACTCTAGAGATGGATCTCTCTTATATCAACGTGCCTATGAACAATGGAACAATAAGTTGCCTCCCAAATGTGCCAATGACCAAAATCCATGTGCAAGAAATTAGCGATCACATTGAAGTAGACGAAACACATGAGCCGATCATGGAGAGTCTTCCTGAATTTTCTCCTAATGCCATGCCTTTTTCTACAGAAGAAGACTTTGATCAGATATAATGGCCAAATAAAGAGGATTATCAACAACTCCTGAACAAATATAAAGACAAGGAAGTTGGGGTTGTCAAATTGTTAAAGAAAGGAGAAGATAGCATATTGATCCAACTGTCCCAACAAGAAGTTTTCACTGCAGAGTCCCACCCTCCTCCCTCAAGACAGTACACCAGGGTCATGCAAGAAAAAACCAAGTTCAGAACCAAGGATTACAAAGAGGCAGACACAGTATGGATGTGGGACACAAAGAAGAGAGAGCCTACTAATGTCAATGGAAGTGCACAATTTTGGCTTGGACCCTTCAGAATTGGAAGAAAGTCAGTCGATGATGCCTACTATTTGTCTACATTGGAAGGAAGAAGGCGCCCATTACTAGTTAGCGGGCACCTCCTCAAACCCCATCAGGGGGAAGAGACTTGAATTCTCATGTAAGTATAAGTGAAAAGGTAGGCATTTTCATTCATTGTATATACCATCTGAATTTCATGCTAGATTAGTTGTATTTCCATTTGTATATATCCTTTCTTTAATTTTTGTACTATATATGAGCTGGGGGGGATATCACCACCCCAAAATGATTACTAATAATCTTCTGTTGAGATCAAGCAAGTCACAGGTCATGCCAAAGATGTTGAGGTTCTCATGCACTCTACAGTGAGCACATGTCCCCAAGTTGGAGCCAGATGTTATCCCCTAACCTAGGGATAACTAAGGAGATTATGTCTCGAGGCCCACAGGTCCTAGACATGGAGTACCGAGAGCCATATTGACTTGAGCCTGGCCCTAAAGGGCCCATCTTTATTCTTCAACACCTCAACCTTTTCAGCAGCAGCAACATCCATCCCATCAGCCTAGTCCTTCAACATCAATGGGTCTTACTCCATGAGGCAATGAGTCTGGGTATCTTGGTGTGTGTCACTCTGATTCTCAAAACATTTGAATATGTGCGTTTAATTCTTTTTACTTATAACGTGTGCTTGGACCTTATGCCTTTCCACTTGTCTACAATTAGGGGGAATGACAAGATGCCCTATTAAGTTGGTTCCCATAGGGTTTGAGTTTCCACTGGGTGGGATCATGAAAGGTCATCGTTCGTTCCCACCATACTTACCACTTTTCACCCTTTCCCTCTCATCCACCCTATATGTTTTTTCGGGCATTTGGTTTGCCAAGTTAGCAAAGGGTTGTACCTTACCTTGTGGGAAGAAGGGGCTAAAGGCCAAGAGGGTAAAAGTAGCTGGCAAAAGATAAAACCAAAAGAACAAAACATTCATATGCTTTGCCCATGGATCCCCGAGAAAGCAATAAAAGGCTTCTCAACAAGAAAGAGAGGGACCCATAAAATAATAAAATCAACACCTAGTTGGAGGATAGGAGGACTCATCATGAGCCAACATATTAGTTCCATGGGCATGTAGCAGTATGGCACTACCATTCAATTGTTCACCATGCCAGGGTATTGACTCTTGGTGGCATAGCCAAGAGAAAGGGAGTCTCATCACGAGCCAACCTTCTCATCTCTGTGAAATGCTTGTGGGTAACATTGTCACCACTGGTCATCACACCAGGGTAGTGTCCTCTAACTAGTCTCTTGAAAGAAAAAGCAATAAGATAAAAGATAAAAGGCATGAATGGGCTTGGAAAAATTTGCATCCATGACAATGTGTAGCTCACCCTCTTCAGAGGCACCCACAGGTAAGCCATACATTCCCTTGTCATCACTGCACCCATTGATCAGACATCTCTTACCACCTCATCCACTTATATGGCCTAGATTTGTCTTAACCCAAAAACATCCCACATCCAATGAGGACTAGCCCAATAGGACATCCTAACGTCCCTTCCAAACTTGGCTTGTAGAATATCATAACGTCTTTGAGCACTTGTCTGGGAAAAGGGGGTTTTATGCACATGTTTAAATAACTTGATTATTAGATGTGATTGACATTGATATGATCCATGTAACTTATGAGCCCATGGAGGGCGTACTTGTTGTTGTTGCAAGGCCACTCCCGACGGATAGGTACACATGGGGAGATGATTAGTTTGGACCTCCATAGGGCTAAAAGCCCACCATATGGATGTTGAGACCCGAGCTGGGGGTAGAGACAGATCAAAGGTTTGCACCAGAGAGAGATGAGGACATTCCACCAGAGATAGTCTGGTAGGCTTTAAACTAGGGGGGGTCTTTCCCTTCTCACTATGATGTAGGCTTGAAAAGGCCCATGAAGTCACCCAACATTTTGGACACTTTGGAGGCAGTTGTGTGCCAAGTGGCACGTGTGGTTTGATCTAGAGGCCTTAAGAGGCCTAATTTTTTCCTCCTGGAGGCCAACATTGTCGTAATAAGGCCTAACGTCACCCTAAAAGGGAATGATGTCACCTTTTATGCTTGATTTAGGGTTTTATTATGTCATTTAATGTAAAAACTGGATATTACATGTAAATTAGCCATGTCAACCTTTTTGACCTAATTTTGGTCATTGTAACTATATAAATAAGGGATTTTCCCTTGTATTTTTTTTATCATCTTTCACTCACACAAGTGTGAGGTCTGAAATTTGCACCCTATTTGGGGTTACATGACTGAAATTTAGTGCACACTTCTTGAAGGAGGCTTGTTTTGAACTATTTTGGCAATTTTCTTGGTGGAAGTGTTCAACTAGAGTATTTGCTAGATGATTCTTGGTGAATGTAAGTAAGATTTCTGCAATTATTCTTCATTGAATGGTTATAGTTATGTTTATATTGCATTTACTTTAAGATTATGAAAATGCTAGCTTAAAACCCTAGGAGGCTAAGCACATGTTGTTGTCCTTTCCTTAATAACTTTCACCTACTAGATTTTGCTAAGAAGCCGATTTTCTTGAAGTTTTTGCTAAGGGCCTTGCCATTGCAACACCCTAGCTCATTTTGCTTCATCTAGGCCATCACTTACTTCATCCTTGAGCTAAAGAAGGAGGAAACTACTAGGGCCTAGGTTTACCTACTTCCTAGTAGTTATTTCCCCCCTCGTGTTTGGTTGTTGAAGCCCTAGGTTACCAACACTTCAATTGTTGACCCCTCTTGTCTTTAGTTATCTTACTATCATTTGTTCCTTCAAGATTTTTTTCTACCGAAAAGAATCCATTTTCCCTAAAGGCACTAATCTAAGACTTGCTATTGAGTGATTGACAAAAACCACTATCAAAACCTACACCTTAATCTCTCTACTAACCACTCCTAACATTAGAATAGCCTAATCTAGTAACTTAGTTGTTGTTGTTATTAAATTAAGCTACAACCATCTATTACAACACTTAAAAGCAATTGAAAAAGCTGATAAATACATTGTCTTACTTGCTTCTGATAAATGATAGTATTTTGATGTTAATGAACAATTATTCTTGGTTATTTTGAAGCCATTTTAAGTCACTTATGTTGGATTACTAAGAGGGGGGGTGAATCAGTAATAGTGTAATTATAATATTTTTTCTCCAAATAATCCAAGTGTTATATCAATGTAGAATTATTATCCAATAATGAGAAATAAGAAATGAACAATCACATACATAAACAATACACCAGTGTTTTACGTGGAAACCCAAATCAAGAGAAAACCACATAATGTTTTTTCTTATATGTCTTGAAGAATTAC
>SNQJ01S0141173.1:24587-40477 GCA_010110895.2 Picea sitchensis
TTTGTATTCACTTTGAATTATAGTACATTCATCACTTCACTTTATTATTTACCTTCTAAAATCTCTTAAACCACTTTGACTACTTTGACCTTTTGGGGCTTCAAGCCAACATATGAGGTTCCTCCAATTTCGTAAGGCCATAACTCTCAAACCGTGAGGAGTTATGTGACGTTCCACATACCACCAGAAATGGAATGGCATGTACTATCCATATAAAATAGTATTACTTGAAAATATATCTAAAATTATACCGTTATCCATCAAACAAACTTGGGTCCGTTACCCAAACCTGGGTTCTCCAACTTCGCATGGCCATAACTCTCTAACCGTGAGGAGTTATGTGGCGTTCCACATACCACTGGAAATGGCGTGACAAGCACTATGCATATAGGATAGTTTCACTGAAAAATTCACTTTCCTTCATCTCATTATTCCAGCATTAATCATGGGTTCTATCACTCCGCAAACCATCATCCCGTGAGGGATTTCACCATAAGGGGACCACTTTGGAGTTCATCCATCTTTACTTATTATCAACCATGACAAGACAACAATGAGTCATATTTACATTAAACAAACTTGGGTTCATTACCCAAACCTCTGTGCTACAGGGATTTCTTCAAGGGTTGACATCAATGACAACCAACTTTAATCAACAAATTATAGTGAAGCTATTGTCTTATAAATATTGCTCCTACATATTTATGTTTTCTTCACTATATATCAGCCATTGCTTTTATTGATAAAGTATGTGGTTGTAACACCCTGTTTCCCCCAGTTTGTAAATATAACTATATTGGCCAAGCGACTATGGAAAACTCAATATGTGTGAATGTTTGATTTGATGGACCTTTGCATAAAAAGGTCAACGAATGTAAATTATGTTATTTACTAGAAAATGGATAAGTGTTGCATGACTGCTAGAAAGGGGGTGTACTAAGAGAGACCACGGATGCTATGAAAGAGATGGTGAAGGGGACCAGGAATGATTGCTTTAACCTCCACCAAACTAGTACCTTCTGGATTTAATTGCTCAGGACTAGAACAGTGCTCTGACCCAGGAATGAATTACAGTTAGGCAGGTAGGTGGGAATACCTCCTCAAGATTTAATGAGGGGATGGGGAAGAGCACCCATTTGTAAGGCTTTCAGACCTGACAACGAGCTGGGAATTCGAGCCACACGTAACCTTGCTAAGAAAGGCAAGAAAATAAGGTGCGGTGGGCAGAGGAAGACCTGCGAAGAGTGCATAGACGAGAGGCTAAGCTCTCGGATTCAAGAAAGAACTAAGGAATGAACGTTCTGGTCGCAGGGAAATGGATAACAAGGTTATGATACAAGCTAATAAATGAGGTTGGTCCTCCTTGCTTGGTATTGTGTAACCCATTGCCAAGATCCCATGGGACGAGGAGAGTAACCTTCGTCCCTACTGTCGTTGAGCCGAAAGGAAGGATTTTATTGCAGAGCATCGTGGTCTAGCTCAGGGGTGGCTAGTGGTAAATTCATTAGGAGTGGATGAGCCTATGGTTGGGTGGAAACGAGCACCCCTTTCAGCAGTTGCTTCACGTTATCTAGTTCTGATAAGTATTTTCCTACTTTATGTATTGAACTTAAATAATGGATGAATGCATGAGTTTATGTACATATATGTGTATTTATAAATGGTTTCTGTGTGGAATGGTCGTGATATGAGCACAGTCATCTCCTTGTGAACTTATGTTTTTGACTGATAGTGTGTATTCCCAAGCTTAGCTCCTGAGGCTTCTTAGGACATAAGCTTGTAAGATGGTCGAGAGAGAGATATCGTGTCAACCTGAACTTGTCCATCTAAAGAGGATACCTCCTTTATACTCCTTACTGTGCAACCAAGATTTTAGGCCCAAGTCCTTAACTAGTCATGATGAAGCTCAGGAAGGATAGGGAGGTTCAAGCCTTGAGAAGGGAGATCTCTTCATTTGGAAGACGAGCGGATGATATCCATTCAGGAGGACCCATATGATCAATACCTAGGAACCTTAGGCTAAGCCTAAGGAAGCTAAGTCCTCCTGGTTTCAGAGATCTGGAAGTCCAGGACTTCAGAGTATGACCGACCTTACCATCATTTTACTATCCGAAGGTAACAGGAAGACACGGTTTCTTGTAAGGTTGGACGACATTAGGCGGTTCCCCAAGTAGTTAGGTGAACCTATCTTAACAACTAAACCAGAACCATGAAGGACAAAAAACCATAGATCGAGGGATCCTTCAGGTCCTTTCCCATTTGTCGATATACCGGGGATGTGTGGCACTAGCCCCTGAAGTGTGGAGATTGGGCACTTCAAGAGATAAAAGGAGTTTGCATCGCAACACTCTCGAACGTCGAATCCCCGAGGTAACCAGAGCCATAGATTTATAAATCTATGTGGACGGATCTCGACCGTGAGATCTGAGGAATGTTAAAATCCTTTCAGTCTGAGGTGATATGGTACAGTGACGCCACCTAGGGTGAAGTGCCACATGTCACCCGGGCTCGCGTGTATCACGTGCCCTATAGGCCCATTGGAACATAACACGTCTCACCATGATCCCCTCCTACGTGTCAGTTCTTGATACGTGTTTGCCTAGCCAACATGGTTGGCGAAATGACCGGGACTCGGGGAATCTAGGACTTTGAGACTTTAGAGGATCTGGGATGTAGTATGGTAGGGAGACCGAATGACCTGAAGGCTGGAGCCACGTGGTGAGCTTACGAGACTTTGAAAGTTCAGAACTTCGGGTGGTCTCGTGCATAGATAGCAAAGATGCATGAAGCGTCGAAACGTCAAATTCCTCCACAACTGATATAGGAGAAAGAAAGCAAGTCCAATCATGGGATCAGACAATGGATGGTATTCCACTATGGAGGAAGGAACTTGGAAATAGTACGTGTGAGGTGGATCCACATGGGCGCCACATGGCCCTCAACCAATGAATGCCTGAAGAACTTTAGGAAGATATATCTGTCGGTTCTGGGCTCGGTCTTGAGCATGGAGACCATGGTTGGAAAACTCTGGATGAGCAGAGTGTGGTAGAGACCCCAAATTAAGATCACTTAAGGAGAACAAAATTTTGAGGCCCCATCCCCAGGAAAGCCACTCAAGGGTCGGGTATGTTAAAAATTGGTATCAAAGCATGGTTACAACACTTGTCCTGCTTGGTCTCATGGATGAGTTGCGTAAAAACCATATTTAAATAACTTCAAGGATGATGCCCTACCTTACCTTTTTTCCTAAAGAGTCTGGTTAAACTCTTACTGAAGAAAAGAATGAAAACTTTCTACTCTGTGTGTATTTAAGAAATATGAACTATGTGTTGTTCACAAACTAATAGAATGTTAGCTAATAGCAGGTGTTTTGTCAGCACTCAAGCAATCAATGAATCGTGGGAAACTACAAGCATAAATGATGGTGTTGCACCATGAAGTAGTGGATGGCTCCCACAATAGAGACGAAGAATCTGACGAAAGGAGGGCGGTGGAAACCCCTCCGAATCTAGCTGAAACTGTAAGGAGCCTCCTGTTGAATTACAGAGTTGCAAGGTCAACAACGAGAGATTAATAAAGGAGCAAGAAAAACAAACGAAAATTAATGCAGTCTTGTTGCAGAGCTTATCTGATATACAGAGGCAGTTGTAGCATGAACCAACAACCAGTCATGTGGATCGACGACATACGAAGAGAATTCAAAGTCCACCTGAGATACGAACACGTGGTCCCATAAATGGCCACACTAGGAAGAGTACCTCGAGGAAGGTCCAACCTGGAGATAGGGGACACTCATCGAGAGAGTCCTCTGGAAAGGAATCTGGCAACTCTAAGGGATCTTCTAGTAGAAAAACTAGCTCACATACTCAAAGGAAAGAAAAGAAGTGAAAGCGTCCCAAAAGTCATGAGTCTGAAGTGTTCAAGAAATCCAAACCACCCAATGGAGATATTGAAAAGGGGGAAGAGGTAGAAGCTTGGCTGCTTGGTTTAAAGAAGTACTTCAAAGTACATGACTACTCTTAAAACTTGAAGGCTCGTATAGCCATCTTCAACCTGAATGGAAAGGCTTCCATTTGGTGGGAAGACCTTAAGAATGTGAGAGGAATCCATGAAGAGGACTTATCATGGAAATAGTTTGAGAAACACTTCAAGAATAAGTATATGTTAGAAAAATACTTTGATGGGAAGACTGAGGAATTCTATGAACTCAAGATGGGACAACTCATCATAGAGGAATATGTCAATAAATTCCTTGAGTTGTTGAGGTATGTACCCTACATAAAGGACAAAAAGGTAAAAGTGCCCCTGTTTCTAATTTGAGTTATCTAGCCCCTGATATTGTTTATCAATGTAATCTGCAACCGGTTAGACATGTTAAGCCATGGTTAGTACAACTAGCCATTGGCACCAAAAGAAAAGTAGAAGAGGTCAAACCAGCTTGCCAATTCATAATGGATGGATTTCCCACCCAAGCTACCATTAACATAATTCCCCTAGGTTCTTATGACCCATTGATTGGTATGGACTGGCTAGCTGCTTATAAAACTAAGTTGGCTTGTTACCACAAAACCTTAGAATGTGTAAATGAAGAAGGGAGAAAGATAACCCTCCAAGGGATTCAGAAGTATGCTCAGTGATATGGATATCATCCATTCAAATGAAAAAGTATTGTAGAAAGGGATGTCCTCGATATGCAATACAGGTGTTGGAATCTGTTGAGGATGACAAACTGAACCTAGAGGACCACCCCATATTAAGAGAGTATAGAGACGTGTTCTCAGAAGAGGTATCAAGTCTACCTTCGAGAAGAGACATTGACTTCTCAATAGAACTTGCACCAGGAGCAGTGTCAGTGTCTAGGACACCCTATAGGATGAGTACACTTGAGCTAGTTGAGCTCAAGCTACAACTAAAGGAAATGATGGACACGGGCTACATCCGTCCCAGTGTGTCTCCATGGGGAGCACCAGTTTTTTTTGTGAAGAAGAAAGATGGCACACTCCGACTGTGCATAGATTATAGACAACTCAATAAGACAACCATAAAGAACAAGTACCCCTTGCCAAGGATCGATGATTTGTTTGACTAATTAGGGGGTGCTTCCATTTTCTCAAAGATTGACTTAAGTTCTGGATATCATCAAGTCCAAATCAAGGATGAAGACATCCACAAAACAACCTTCAGGACCAGATATGGTCACTATGAATTTGTGGTGGTGCCATTTGGATTAACCAATGCCCCCGCCACTTTTATGTGCTTGATGAACAATGTACTTAGCAAGTTCCTAGACAAATTTGTATTGGTTTTCATTGATGATATCCTAATCTACTCCAATAACATAGAGGAGCATGAAGAACATCTTAGACTTGTACTTCAAGTACTAAGAGAGCATCAACTCTACGCTAAGTTTAGCAAGTGTGACTTTTTCCAGGAGTAAGTACATTACCTAGGCCATGTTATTTTTGAAGAAGGGGTGGCAGTAGACCCTGATAAACTAAGATCTATTATGGAATGGCCTACCACAAAGGATGTATCTGATATCATATCCTTTATGGGCTTAGCATGATACTATAGAAGGTTCATAAAAGGATTTTCCAAGATTGGTTGTCCAATCACTGCCCTTCAAAAAAAGGGAGTTAAATTCACTTGGACATCAGAATGTGAAGGAAGATTTCATGCACTGAAATACCTTCTAACCCATGTACCCATGCTGAATATTGCAAACCTTGATAATGACCTCCTCGTGTGTACAAACGCCTGCAAGGAAGGACTCAGAGGAGTCCTTATGCAAGAAGGACATGTAATTTGCTACGAATCGAGAAAATTGAATGAGCATGAAATCAATTATGTGACCCATGATCTAGAGTTGGTTGCCATAGTGCATGCTTTAAAAATGCGGAGGCATTACTTCCTGGGTAGGAGATTTGTACTTATGATAGACCATTGTGGGTTGAGGCCCCTGTTTAATCAACCAAGACTCAATGCTAGACAAGCTAGGTGGATGGCTCTCCTTACTGAGTTTGATTTCGAAATCAAACACATCAAAGGAAAGGAAAATAGGGTGGTTGATGCCCTTAGCAGAAGTGTGAAAACGATTCACCTGGCAGTGGTGAGCACCTGTGAAACAGATGTCAGGGAAAGAGTCAGGAATGCACAAGAAACATATGCATTCTTCAAGACCGTGACATCCTACCTAAAACAAGAGCCCACGGGGATAAAGTATGAAGGCTATCAGATGTTGGATGAAGGTTTGCTGACTTACATAAACATATTGTATATTCCCAGTTGTGACGAATTGAAGAGGTTCATAATGGATGAACCACACAAGAGACCATATATTAGTCACCCAGGATATCAGAAGATGATCACGGCCACTAGGAAACAATTCTATTGGCCAGGATTGAAAAAGGACATAGCTGACTATCTAGCTAAGTGTCTAGAGTGCCAGCAAGTTAAGACAGAACACCGACATCCAATAGGATTGTTACAACCTCTACCAATCCCATAATGGAAATGGGAAACCATATCCATGGATTTCATCACCGGATTACCAAAATTGGCCAAGCAGAATGATGTCATCATGGTAGTGGTGGACAAATTGAGCAAGTCAGCTCACTTTGTTCCTGTCAAATCAACTTGCAAGGCAATAGATATTGCCAACATATTCATGATGGATATATTCAGACTGCATGGCATGCCTAGGGAGATCATATCTGATAGAGATACAAAATTCACTTCAAGCTTTTTGAAATCCTTGATGGTTGGTTTTGAGACTAAATTGTTGTTTAGCACAACCTATCACCCTCAGATTGATGGGCAGTCAAAAAGAGTAAACCAAATATTAGAAGACATGCTAAGAATGCATGTAATGCATCAACCTAAGAAGTGGTAAGACTACCTGCCACTGGTAGAATTTTCCTAGAACAACGGTTATCAAGAGTCACTGAAGATGAGCCCTTTTGAAGCCCTCTATGGTAGAGAGTGCAAGACTCTAGTCATCTGGAGTAATCCAATGGATAGAATTACAATCGGACCTGACATGCTGAAAGAAATGGAACAACAAGTGATGCATATAAAGAAAAATATGAAAATTTCTCAGGATAGATAGAAGAGTTACGCCGACAGAAAGAGAACTCCCAGAGAGTTCAAGAGAGGAGACCATGTCTATCTCAGAGTTAGGTCCAGGAAGAGTTCCCTGAGAATGGGAGCTTGTGCCAAGATGACACCTCATTATTGTGGACCCTTTGAAGTCTTAGATAGAGTGGGACCTGTAGCCTATAGGTTAGCACTCCCTCCCACAGTAAAGGCATGTAATTTTTTCCATGTTTCATTATTGAAGAAATCTATACATGATTTTAATCATATAATTGACTGGTCTGTGATCCAGGTGTATCCAAAGGAATAATTCTTGCCATAACCTCAATGCATACTACACAGGAAGGAAACCCCACTCAAGAACTGAACCATTGCACAGGTCAAGGTGCAGTGGAAACACTTTGGCCCCGATGAGGCTATGTGGGAAATGGAGGATGCCATGAGGCAGGCATATCCATTTTTGTTTACTTCTGTATATACAAAGCACATTGACAGATAGAACATCGAGGAAGATGTTCCTATAAGGGTGAGGGAATTATAACACCATGTTTCCCCCAATTTGTAAATATAACTATATTGGCCAAGGGACTATGACAAACTCAATATGTGTGAATGTTTGATTTGATGGACCTTTGCATAAAAAGGTCAATGAATGTAAATTCTGTTATTTACTAGAAAATGGATAAGTGTTGCATGACTGCTAAAAAGGGGATGTACTAAGAGAGACCATGAATGCTATGAAAGAGATGGTGAAGGGGACCAGGAATGGTTGTGTTAACCTCCACCAAACTAGTACTTTACTGGATTTAATTTCTCAAGACCAGAACAATCCTCTGACCCAGGAATGAATTACAGTCAGGCTGGTAAGTGGGAAGACCTCCTCAAGAGTTAATGAGGGGATGGGGAAGAGCACCCATCTGTAAGGCTTTCATACCTGACCACGGGCTGGGAATTCGAGCAACACACAACCTTGCTAAGAAAGGCAATAAAAGAAGGCATGGTGGGCAGAGGAATACATGCGAAGAATGCAAAGACGAGAGGCTAAGCTCTTGGGTTCAAGAAAGAACTAAGGAATGAGTGTTCTGGTTGCAGGGAAATGGATAGCAAAGTTATGATACAAGATGATAAACGAGGTTGGTCCTCCTTGCTTGGTATTGTGTAACCCGTCACCAATATCCTACGGGAGGAGGAGAGTAACCTTCGTCCCTACTGTTGCTGAGATGGAAGGAAGGATTTTATCGCAGAGCATCATGGTCTAGCTCAGGGGTGGCTATTGGTAAATCCGTTAGGAGTGGCCGAGCCTATGGTTGGGTGGAAACGAGCACCCCTTTCAACAGTCACTTCACATTATCTGGTTATGATAAGTATTTTCCTACTTTATGTATTGAATTGAAATAATGGATGAATGCATGAGTTTATGTACATATATGTGTATTTATAAATGGTTTATGTGTGGAATGGTCGTGATATGAGCACATTCATCTCCTTGTGAACTTATGCTTTTGACTGATAGTTTGTATGCCCAAGCTTAGCTCCCGAGGCTTCTTAGGATGTAAGCTTGTAAGATGGCCAAGAGAGAAATATCGTGTCGGCTTGAACTTGTCCGTCTGAAGAGGATACCTCCTTCAGACCCCTTATTTTGCGACCAGGATTTTAGGCCCAAGTCCTTAACCAATCATGATAAAGCTCAGGAAGGATAGTGAGGTTCAAGCCTTGAGAAAGGAGATCTCTTCGTTTGGAAGATGAGCGGACGAGATCCGTTCGGGAGGAACCATATGATCAATACCTAGGAACCCTAGGCTAAGCCTAAGGAAGCTAAGTCCTCCTAGTTTCAGAGCTCCGAAAGTTCGGGACTTCGGAGTATGACCGACCTTACCAACCTTATACTAGCCAAAGGTAATCGGGAGACTCGGTTTCCCGTAAGGTTGACTAGCATTAGGCGGTTCCCCATGTAGTTAGGTGAACCTATCTTACCAACTAAACTGGAACCGTGAAGGACCCAGAACCATATACCGAGGGATCCTTTGGGTCCTTTCCCAGTCGTTGATATTTCGGGGACACGTGGCACTAGCCCCTGAAGTGGGTAGATTGGGCACTTTGGGAGATAAGAGGAGTTTGCATCGCAACACTCCCAAATGTTGAATCCTTGAGGTAACCAGAGCCATAGATCTATAAATCTACATGGTCGGATCTCGACCGTGAGATCTGAGGAATGTTAGAAGCCTGTCAGTCTGGGGTGATATGGTACAATGATGCCACCCAGGGTGACATGGACACCAGCTTGACATGCCACGTGTCACCTGGACTCACATGTATCACATTCCCTATAGGCCCATTGGAATGTAACACGTGTCACCCTGATCCCCTTCTACGTGTCAGTTCCTAATATATGTCTGCCTAGCCAACGTGGTTGGCGAAATGACCAGGACTCCAGGACTTCGGGACTCCAGAGGATCTTGGATGTAGTATGGTAGAGAGACTAAATGACATGAAGGTCGAAGCCACGTGGTGAGCTTATGGGATTTCAGAAGTTCGGAACTCCGGGTTGTCTCGTGCGTAGATAGTAAAGAGGCGTGAAGCGTCGGAGCATTGAAACATCGAATTCCTCCACAACTGATATAGGAGAAAGAGAGTAAGTCCAGTCATGGGATCGAACGGTGGATGGTCTTCCACCATGGAGGAAGGAACTTAGAAATAGTATGTGTGAGGTGGATCCACGTGGCCCTCAACAAGTGAATGCCCGAAGAACTTCGGGGAGATATATTTGTCGGTTCTAGGCTCGGTCTTGAGCATGGAGACTGTGGTTGGAAAAATATGGACGAGCATAGTGTGGCAGAGACCTCGACTGAAGATCACTTAAGGAGAACGAAATTTTGAGGCCCCATCCCTAGGAAATCCACTCAAGGGTTGGGTGTGTTACAGTGATTTTATGAAGTACTAACAGCAAGTTGTACCTGCGAAAGATATATTTTCCTGTTGCTTTGTTCCAGGCAGGTACATCTTGATACTTCACTACTTCATTGGTTAAAACCACGAAACTTTATGATCAGTGATTTGTGAGAGGGAACATTTCCATAGACATCTTAACCTTGCCTTCTCAAACCCCCAGGTCACAGGGGACGTCTCCCCTGGGCCATCAACCCTAAATAGAAAGAGGCATCCTATTGAGGTGACAGTGATGTTAAGGTTTTAAGCTATTATTGGGTTTCTTTTTTTAATTCACTTGATAACCATAGCATAGATAGGATCATTGAGAAATACACAATCACAAGAGACACATCATTTATCCTGGGAAACCCTCATGGGGGAGAAAACCCAACAAAAACTTCCCTAATATAGATAGCCAATACAATGCCAAGAGAATAAACCAAACACTACAGAAAGTCCTCTCCCAAGTAATGCGCCTCTCTCTCTCTTCCTTCTTCTCCAACTATAGCTCCAAACTTGCGCTCTGATGATCAAGTGAGTGAGTGAGCAAATGAGGCACTGGCCTCTCTTATTTATACAATCTGGCAGGTGTTGAACTGAGGTGTCTTTTCACTGGCAGGGTCAACTTCTCATTTTGGGTGGTTATAACCACTTTAATATATTTCGGGGGGTGACTTCTCATTTAGCATATTACAATTAGGGTTTGACTAATTCGCAAAATGGGATTTGGTCATTTACAATGCTCGACATGATCGATCCACAAAAGGGGATTGATGTAATGAATAATAAATAGAATACTCTTTGCAGTTACAATATTTCAACACCCCCCCTTAACAAGAAGGGTATTCTACAAGAGCATCAGATGAGAGAGAGGACAACATCATCAACAATATCTTGGAACACTGATTGGCATATCTATAAATCATCAAAAGTTTTTCTCATCATCAATAGCAACAACAACACAACACAAAGGCTGGAGCATCATCAACATCAACACTACGCTGAGAGTCTTCAACACGAAGCCGGCATCACAACACGAAGTTGGCTACACAATATCATCAGCACGAAGGTAGAATCACAGTACAAGACTGACAACACAATATCATCAGCATGAAGTTGGCATCACAATATGAGACTAGAAACACAATATCATCAGCATGAAGTTGGCATCACAGTACGAGACTGGAAACATCATCACAACACGAGGCTGGCACACATCATCACAACATGAAGCTAGCAGATCATCATCACAACACGAGGCTGGCACATCATCACAGCACGAGGCTAGCACATCATCAGCACGAGGCTGGCATCACAGCACTAGGCTAGCACATCATCACAACACGAGGTTGGCACATAATCAGCACGAGGCTGGCATAAAAGAACTAGGTTGGCACATCATCACAACATGAGGCTGGTACATCATTAGCACGAGGCTAGCATCACATCACTAGGCTGGCACATCATCACAGCATGAGGCTGGCATCACAACACTAGGCTGGCACATCATCATCATGGGGCCGCCATGACAACACTACTCCCCCTTTCGAGGGAGGTCCTTACGGACTACACCAAGCTTACCTCAAAAGTGCTCAAAATTTACACGAGATAGAGGATTGGTCAACACATCAGCAACCTGTTCATCTGTGCTAACATATTGGAGCTTTATGGCTCCTCTCTGCACCATGTCATGGATGTAATGATATTAGATCTCTATGTGTTTTGACTTGTCATGGAACACTGGGTTCTCTGTCATCTTTATGCAGCTCTGGTTATCACATAGGATCAAGGTTGCTTCCATCTCTAGATCGAATAGACATGCCAACAACTTCCGAAGCCATATGGCTTCACAACTGGCAGAACAAGCAGCAATGTATTCTACTTCTGCTATGCTGAGAGCAATGCTTGATTGCTTCCTACTCTGCCATGAGATCATGGCTGACCCCAAACTGAAACAACATCCTGAAGTGCTCTTTCTGTCAGAGACACTTCCAGCTCAATCTAAATCAGTATATCCACTCAGCCTGAAGTCATGATCTCTATCATAACTGAGACCACAATCTAATGTACCGCTAAGGTACCTCATCACATGTTTTGCAGCAACTAGATGAACATGTTTGGGTTCTACCAGAAACTGACTCAAAGTGTTCACAGCAAAACAGATATCTAGCCTAGTGTTCGTCAGATACATCAACGATCCAATTATCTATCTATATAGCATACCATCAATCAATTATGACGAAGAGTCAACCAGGAGCTTCAACTTTGTTTCCATGGGTGTATTCATGGACTTGCACTCCAACATATCAAATCTCTTTAGTATTTCAACTGCATACTTCCCTTGGTTAAGGAAGATTCTCTCTAGGCTCTGCCATACCTCAAGACCTAAGAAATAGTGCATTAGGCTAAGATCTTTCATCTCAAATTATGCAGTGAGCTTCTTCTTACATTCAGTGATGAGCTTTTCTTCTCCAGTTAAGAGTAAGTCATCCACATACAACAACAATATAACAGGCTCATCATTCATAACCTTGAAGTAAAGGTTAGAATCTGCTTTACTCTTGGTAAAGCCCAAGCTCGTCAAAAAACTGTCAATCCTTCCATACCAAGCTCTAGGAGCTTGCTTCAATCCGTACAGAGCCTTCTTCAACTTGCAGACATGAGTCTTCTTGTCTTAAACTTCAAATCCTTGAGGTTGTTCTATATACACTTCTTCTTCAATGACACCATTCAAGAAGGCAGTTTTCACATCCATCTGGTGTAACTTCCACTTCATCTTAGCTACAAGGGCTATGATGGTTCTGATCGAAGTGTATCTGGATACAAGAGAAAATGTCTCTTCATAGTCAATGTCTTCCTTTTGAGAGAAGCCACGAGCAACGAACCTTACTTTATATTTCTCAATACTTCCATCAACAACATGTTTTATTTTGAAAAGCCATTTGGAAGATACCACATCCTTGCTCTTCGGCCTGGGAACTATTTCCCATACATCATTCTTTATAATGGATTGGTATTCTTTTGTCATGACATCTACCCATTCTTTCTTCTAAATGGCTTCTTCAAAGCAAGTAGGCTCATTTTCTAAGAGATCACACATCAAAGCCATATAACTGGAGAATGGCTTAGGTTTCTTCACTTGACTCATGGTTCCTTTGGGGACACCATACTTCTGTCCATCTTGAATAAGTTCCCTTTCCCAGGCTGGCTTTCTCTTGTGGGAGATTGTCATCTAGGGAGGTTCTTGAAATTCTACTATGTCATGATCTTCTAGAATTTCCTCGTCGGGGGAAGCTATGACTTCCCTCACTGGTTTTGCAACTCTAGGAGCTACAGGTTCCTCTTCATATACTTCTTCAAGTTGGCATGTTCTGGATTTCTTGAGTGCTGCATCTTCATCAAAGGTTACATCCCTGTTGATCTCAATATGATGGTAACCTGGTATATAAACTCTGAAGGCCTTGTTGCCGTCCTAATACACACTTGCAAATGTGAGGTAAGTCTGACTCACTTAGTGTGTCCTTGGAGGCACAATGCCTAGGTTTACAACCCACGTTGTCACTTTGACCGGAACCTCTTCCATCTAGGCTCACTCCTAGGGAAGCCAAGGGGGGTAGTCCCTAGTTTCTAGATTAGTTTTAGAGTTAAGTTCTAGGAGTTAGTTTTAATTATTTACAAGGTTTGGGGGATTCTAATCCTAAGATGCACAAGCAACAATGCAAGATGCAAAGGTTAGTATGTTAAGTAAGACCTTTTCCTAGGGAAACTAAGACTAGTGTCTAAGATTGGGCAAGGGGTCAACTAAAGTTAAGGGGTTGTTCGTTACAAGTAGATTGCAATATTACTTACAAAAGAATAATTAAACTCAAAATAGATACAAGATAGAATGCTAGAGTACAACAACAAGCTAACCACTTTATTTTTTTGTGTTTGTGCAGGATATAAAGAGATTAAAACATCACATCACATTTACAATATTATCATCAACATATCATCACATCAACAAAGAAGTTTTAAAGATTTAAGCACAAGTGTTATGAAGATGACTAACTCTTAATTATTAAACCCTCAAGGTATTTATTAGATTAAGCCCAAGGTTGAGTTGTTAAGCTTTCTTAAGATTGTTAAGTTTTATTAAGATTTCACCAAAGCCTCCTCCCCCTATTGCCAAATAATTGTTGGATGCTCAAGATAGTATAGCAACGAGACTAACCCTAGCTGTCTCAATCAATCCTAAGACGAGAGTACTTCCCGGAGAGGACACATCCTGTGCGTCGTGATACAGTCCCCTGCCTACACCCTCTGTTGTTTTCCTCAAGTCTCGTTTTAGATGGTGAAGATGGTGGTCTGAGGTACCCTAAAGAGTATATTAAGTTATTATATGAATTAGGTAGACTTTTAGGAGTGTTTTAGAGTGTTTTAAGAGTTTTATGACACTTTTAAAGAGTGATTTAGTGACTTGGCCGAAACTCACTTCAGCCTTAAAGATGTGTTGATTTAGTTTATGAGATTAAGAGCATTAACACATATATGCTATGTGAGAGCAAGTCACTTAGATGCACAATTAGATAGCTTGAAAGAAATAGCTAGGGCAAGAACAACTTGTCAACCAATAGAAAAGAGACAACCACACTTATATCATATTCAAGAGCATTGAGTGTGAAAAAGAAAAAGATTTAGATGTTGCCTACTTATCAACTTAGAAACAAGTTACTTCAAGCATATGGCATATAGCATTAAGAGATTTATACAAATAAAAAGAATACCATCTAGTTATTGAAGCATTAGACTCTAAAGATTATAGATCTAAGCATGTAAAGTGAAGATAAAGACTTGAAACAAGTTAAGCATGCATGAGATCTAGTTAAGTTGATTTAAGGTGCCCAATAGGCTTAAGCTAGAGAATTATTAAGTGTGTTAGATCTAGATCTAGAACAATTATAGCATTAAGCATTTAGATCATAATCACATATTGAAACCCTAACCTAACCTTTTGGGGTATTCCTCTCCCAAATAGGTAGGCAATTAATTAGCTTTCTTAACTTAGAAAAAGTTGAGAAAATGAAGAAGCAAGCAAGCAAGAGATATAACTAAGGAAAGAAAGAGGCAAGAAAACCAAACAAACAAGAAGCAAATCCTACCCCACATCCTAGGGTTTGGGAGATACCCCTTATTTCACAAACCCTCACATCCTAGCTCAAAAAGGGCAAAACAAATGTCAAATAAACAAGATCTAAGCTAGATCTAAGCTACCCAAGATCTCGCATGTGGGAGGATGTAGTACCACTCCTTCTCCCACAACTATGAGCCACTACAAGCAAACAAGAAGGAGAAGAAATGACTAAAAATGCTTAAAAATTGAAAAAGGATGTTGAGAAATAGCTACCAATCCCTTTGGGGGTATTTGAGTGTTGTGTGGATGTCTTTGTGTAGCCAAAACCCCTCTGAACCAGATCTGAACCTGCAAAAACCAGCAAGGTGTCCTTGCTGGAAATGCTACACACAACCAATATAGTGAAGAAAAACTTTTGCCTTTTTTAGGGCAAAAATTTTTCTTGAAATTTTTTATGAAAAAATTATATTATGATGACCATAAGACTATATTATGCTAGCTGAAATATGGATTGCAACAGAAATATAAAGAGAAAGAGCAATAGAAGAAGATTGCTTGGAGTGTATGTGAGTCTCAAAGAATAGACTTTCTCTCAAGGCACTTCTAATGAAACCCTTGAAGTTCAACTTGCAAAACTTAACACAATAGCATGCATACAATGGATAATATGGAGGGTTAAACTAATAAAGTGAAATACTTTCACCCTATTTAGCTAACCACATATATAGATCTACAAGACTACTCTTTGCAAGAT
>SNQJ01S0141173.1:44235-56161 GCA_010110895.2 Picea sitchensis
GTTCACCACTTTGGAGGAATTATTGCAAGTGTGAGGGAAAAACTCAAGGGAAATCAATAAGGCTGAAAAGCCCAATTGATAACCTGAGGATAAAAAACCCTCGGTGAAAGGAACTCTCCCAGTGAACCGATCCCAACGTAACTGACCTAGACATGACTCATGCAGACCTATTATATTATTAACCCACGCAGGGGTGCGAAAATTCCAATTACAAAAAGAAGTGTTGGGACCAAACATGCCCTGTAGAACCAAAGTCTTCGACAAATTTGCATCTGATGATGCATCTCTTCATGGCACATGGAGTTGACCACCTGTGTTGGAGAGGTGGTCAACAGGCCTTGGAGTCCTCACAGTATCCAACAAATATTCCCTTCTTTCCTAAAGGGTCCAGCTTGGTTCTCTTTTCTTTTGGAATATGTACAAATATCGGGCAACCAAATATTTTGAGATGACTTACTTTTGGATTCTTTCCAGAGAACATCTCTTCTGGGGTCTTGAACCCAAGTGCACTATGGGACAATCTGGTCTGCACATATACTGTTGTTTTTGTTGCTTCTTCCCATAAGCACATTGTAAGATCTTGATCATGGATCATGGTCTTCACTGCTTCCATTATAGTTTTGTTATTTCTTTCTGCTACACCATTTTGTTGAGGATTGTAGGGAGTGGTGAGCTCCCTCTTGATCCCAGCATCTTTGCAAAAGTTTACAAACTCTTTTGAGGTGTATTCTCCTCCATTATCTGACCTGAGTATCTTGATCTTTCTTTCAGAAAGATTTTCTATCAAGGCTTTGAATTCCTTGAATTTATTGAACACTTCATCTTTTGATTTCAAAAAGTAAACCCAGGTTTTACGAGAATAGTCATCAATAAAAGATACATAGTATATATACCCAATGATGGAGGATTATGGCATTGAGCCACACACATTTGAGTGAATGAGTTCTAAGACTCCTTCTGCTTTATTGTCTCTCTTCGGAAGATGGTTCTTGATGTTCTTCCCTTGTGCACGTCCATTGCACACACCTTCATGGTCAACCTTGATTTCTGGTAGACCTGTGACTGCCTTGCTTACATAAGGTAATGCCTTGTAATTGATGTGGGATAATATTCTATGCCAAAGTTCACATGGATTCTGAATGGAGTGGGTCATGGTTGCTTCTGAGTGACCATTTAGCTTATACAAGCCACCTTCTTATTTTCCAATAACAATTGCTTCTTTCATGGTTTTTCCTTTGGCCCACATAAGAACTTCTCCATCTATAAAGGCAACACAGAAGCCTTTCTTTTCTAAAGCTGATATGGAGAGTAAGTTATTTGTCAAACCTGGTACATATAGTACGTCTTTCATCTTCATTGGAGTCTCTGAATTAAGCTTGTAATTTGATTCTCCTACTCCCTTGATAGGGTATTGATAATCATCTCTAATTGTAACTTTCTAAGAAAACTTCTTTTCTGAAAGGAAAGAGAGAATGTCTCTTTGACCTGTCATGTGCTTGGAAGCACCACTATCAATGAGCCATGTGTCCTCACCAGGTGATATTGATCCTGAGAGGGCTGAGATTAAGACATAATATTCAATTCGTTCTTTTATCATCTTTGTGGGTGGCTCTTCATCTTCAACTGCATGGGAATGATACCTCTTGTTTTTCTTCTTGTATTCTTCTCGTCTAGCTGGACAATGTTTCACAATATGTCCCATCTTGTCATGATGGTAACATTGGTAGGATGATAAATCTTTTCCTTTTCTTTGTCCTTTCTGAAAATTTTGGAATCTCCTTGGTTGATATTCTTTATGTATGAATTTGTTTTGGGGGTGAGACTCTTTATGAGTTTCTTTCTGGAAGTAAGAATTATTTCTTCCTCCTTTAGTGTGAATATCTAGTGCTTGATCTTCATCTCTTGATAGAAAATCTTCTCGGTTAGCTACCCTTGACCCTTCTTGAATACATTCTTCCCAAAGACTGTCAAATTGTAGATTCTCCTTTCTAGCACAGATAGTTTGGATGAATGCATCCCAAGGTATTGTGAGACCATTAAGGGTTGTCATTATGAGTTCGTCTTCGTCTATAGTATCTCCAATTTCTTCTAGTTGTTCTTTGAATTCTGATATTCTGGAAAAATATTCTTGGATCGTTTCTCCTTTCTGCATCCTTGTATTCTTGAGTTGAGTTCTTAGATTCATCTGACGATTTATGTTCTTTCCTTCATATAATCTAGTTAGGGCATCAAACATTTCTTTTGGAGTCTTCTTTGAAGACACTTGAGGAATCAAATGATCTTTGATAGAATCTGCAATGATTCTTTTGGCCCTAATTATGTCATTTTGGTGTTTTTCTTTAGCTGCAGCATCGGCGGGTTCTAGTACATCTTCTTTAAGGAATCTTGCTAGGTCATTCTCTTCAAGAATGAGCATGATCCTATACTTCCAGGCACGAAAGTTTTCCACACCTTCTAACTTGTCAACAAGCTTAGTGCTTGCAGACATTTTTACCTGGAGCTAGGAAAATGACCAAAAAATGAAATTGCTGAAAATTGAATTCTGAACTTACTAGGAGGTGTGCTTGGCTGATGCAAGTAGCCTGGTGTGGTTAGATTTAAGAAAATCCAACTTTTACCCTTTCAAACTTGACCAACGGATTTCTAGACTGGTGCTTCTAGTTTTCTGGTACTTCTGGTTTCCTGGTACTTCTAGTTTCCTGGTACTTCTGGTCTGGTGAAAACTAGGGTTTCACTTTCCGGGAGATCTAGCCACTAAAAAGGTGTGTTGAAGATGCCAAAGTGTTCCTTGAGGTAGGGCACACTTTTCTAGATGGTTTTGGGGCTGAAATTCTTCTTCAATAAAAAGCCCTAATTTTCATGTACGACAACAATGACGTTTTTCTTCTTCTTTTGAAAGATGCTCTCTTCAGCTTAGCTCTGACACCATGTTAAGGTTTTAAGTTATTATTAGGTTTCTTTTTTAATTCACTAGATAAGCATAGCATAGATAGGATCACTAAGAAATACACAATCACAAGAGACACATCATTTATCCTGGGAAACCCTCATGGGGGAGAAAACCCAGCAAAAACTTCCTTGATATAGATAGCCGATACAATGACAAGAGAATAAACCAAACACTACAGAAAGTCCTCTCCCAAGTAATGCGCCTCTCTATCTCTTCCTTCTTCTCCAACTGCAGCTCCAAACTTGCACTTTGATGATCAAGTGAGTGAGTGAGCAAATGAGGCATTGGCCTCTCTTATTTATACAATCTGGCAAGTGCTGAACTGAGGTGTCTTTTCATTGGCAGGGCCGACTTCTCATTCTGGGTGGTTATAACCACTTTAATATATTTTGGGGGCCGACTTCTCATTTTGCATATTACAATTAGGGTTTGACCAATCCACAAAAGGGGATTTGGTCATTTACAATGCCCGACATGATCAATCCACAAAAGGAGATTGATCTAATGAATAACAAATAGAATACTCTTTGCAGTTACAATATTTCAACAAGTGATAGGATAACCTCTGCTACACCAATTTTCCTTTCCATTAACCTTTCCTTTGATCAAAGTATAAATTGTGAGATAACAGTACTCAAGGTATTCCAAATATGCAAAGTTAGATATGGAAAAATGAAATAAAAATCCCTTGTAATGTCTCATTGTAAACAAAACCTTGAAGGTTGTTGAAGTGTTGCCTAGACATAAGACACAAATAAATGTCTTGGGAATAGGGGAGAATAAACTGGATTAAGAGAGCAAATCAAGATGGTATCCTAATCTTATCTCATCATATCCTAATGATTCAGGGAATGTAAGTATCCTTGTTACAAAGGAAGGTAAAAACCATATTGTCTGTAGGAATTATGTAGTCACCATTTGCAATGGTTTGTCACTGTATAGCTCAATGTCAGTAGTAGCTTCTTAGTATAAAGATGCACTTGACCTTTCTTCACTAATTCTTATTATTGTTTCAAACACTACTGGCCCCTCTAATAGCTTGATGATAAATCTCCATCTATAGTTTTTCACCTTGAGACTGAATCTTGTAGAATGGATGTTGGTCCTTTGTATCAAGATGCAAATAAAATCCGAGACAATGTGACAGTACAAAATCTATTTCTAGACAGGATGTAAGTGATGATAAAGGATGGCCAAGGCTTGATGGGGATATCATTACCGTGGGAGAAGCCAACAAGCAGGATGTAATCTTCGAAGATAATATGAAGGATGGATGGATAGTATTAGTATAATTATTAATATGGTTTCAAAATAGCATATCCTTGTTTCTCTACCTGAAAACTTACTCTCAAAGACATAAAAAAAATACAATGCTTCAATGCTGCCAAAAGGTGGGGACAATGAAGACTTTGTTTTGGAGCTACAATGTGGCCTGTACTTTCTTGGAGTAAAGATAATATGTAATGCCATTTATAGGCCCTTTACTGTGGAAAGGAGTGATCTTAGGAGACAGTTGGATGATTAGTTTGTAACGTGATATGCATCACTATCACATTTTTTATGGAGAGAAGATGCAAAGTAACATCCATGGGGAACTTAGAAGATTTAGTTCCAAAGAAGTTTCAGCCTTTAACGCTAAGCTAACATATCATAGTATCGCTAATTTTGACATCATCAAGAAAGATGTAGACTCCTTACAGCTAAGAGCTAAAGACTAAAGTTGACATAATCATTTTTCTAGCATGCATTGGATGATGAAGCGAGGATCATTTTTCTAGCATGCATTAGGTGATGAAGTGAGGATAGCTAGCCCTTGACTTTTAAATTTAACCTAGGCCTTGATACAAAGAAAAATATTTGTAGAGTGATCCAAGCAAAATTTTCCAAAAAAAAGGGATATCCCTCTTTGCTACTTCTAAATAAACTCTACAAGTTCTCAAAAAGAAATAAGTGTTTTACTATGTAGATATTTCTACAACCTTTCCATTTGACCTTAAGGTCTAGGCTTACTTTAATTGATACACGATATCACTATATTTGATATCCAATATTATCTTAAAAATGATCACTTCACAATACATACTTAGATTTAGGAGTTTATGTAAATGAGAAAGAATCTTCATCTTGTATGTAAAAAATCAATAGACATGACATGGGTGTTCCTTTCACTTTTGAGTAAGTGTTTCTAAAACAATTTTAAAGAAGAAAAACTAGGAACATTGGCAATTTTCTAACAACTATGCATTCAACCTTGAACTGTTGGCGTGGAAGGCTTTTTTTTTCAAGATTTGGCTAATAAACATTGGCTATCTAGAATTGATCTCAACAATGGTATTTTGTGTGCAATATTGTAGAGAATAAGAAATTAGGACATCTTTTGGGATTGTAAGGTTGCAAGTCAATTATGTGCCCATGCCGTCCAATGGGCTTGTAAAATTTTATGTAGGCCACTTCATTGAAGAGTGACTATTTTTGTTGATCCTTGGTTTTAACTTTTGTAACTCTGCTTCAAAGAGTTGGCCATGCCATCACTTCCAATGGTTCAAAAACAAAACAAAATGAATTTTCATTAATTGATGGATGACTTGGCAACTCAGGTTTGTGCTAAGCTCCTCATTCTTGAGATACATTTTGTCTTCTGATATAGGTGTTAAACAATAGGCGATTGCTCCTCTTTCTTGAGAATTACATTTTGTCGTTTGATACGAGTGGTAAATTAGAGATGATTTCCCTTCTCACCTAGGTGGCAAGGGAAACTACTATCATGTTGTAAAACACGACCTATTGTACTGTGTTTTTAATCTTTAATATGACTAGGTTTTTATCCCCCAAAAAAGTGATGTTTACAATCACTACACATTAAGCTCCTTCCCTATCACATGTATCTCATTAAAGGACTATGAAGACTCATTCTGATGGATCATGGTAAACATTCTCCCCTTCAGAAGCACTTGAGCCAAAGTTCATTTGCCATTTTTCTCTAATGATTCAAGCTATTGTTTTAGGGGATGTATTTTGTCTTGCCTCTTCAATAAGAATCAAAATAGTTTTGGTATCGAGTATCCCCTTCATTCCATACTCAAGATAGTATTTGCATCACCTCTAGGCATATTCCTCAAAGACCTTCATTTGAGAATAGCATTGTTAATTTTCAAGCAACTTTTGTCAACTTTAGACTTTAGTATTTAGCTCTTAGATACAAGGAGTCTACATCTTTCTTGATGATTTCAAGCCTGGTTGTAATTTGACCTGCTAGCTCAGCCTTAAAAGATGAAAGTTCACTTGAATTGAATTTTCTAGGTTCCACGTGGATGTTTCTTTGTACCTCTCCATAAAAAAGAAATGCTAATGATGCAAACTAATCATCTAACTGTCTCCTAAGATCACTCATTTCCACAATAAAGGACCTATAATAGTACTACATATCCGTTTACTTCAAGAAACTATGAGCCACGTTGTAGCTCCAAAACAAATGCTACACTATCCCCACATTTTGGAGAACATATGATTTGATCATGTCTGGGGATTTGCTTCGTGTAGGACATGTTCCTATCTCATTATTGTTTTGTTGAAAATTTTGCTAACATTCACTGCAATCATCCATTCAACTTGGGGCAATGAATGGTGAGACAAGGCTCCAAGTGGTTCCAATGGTTAATTTCACTACAGTGCCTCACAGCTAATATAAAATATCAAGCTTTATAGTCACTGTAAATGTGGGTCTAAAAAGGTTGCCAACTAGTTTTCTTTTTGTGGGTGACTTCATGGGCAAATTGTTTGATAGCTCTTGTTAAAAATATTTAATAAAGATCTTGTGAAAAAAAACTAAGATGACTTTAAGATGACTTCAATTCAATTTATCCCATCATCATCTAGTCAGCTCAAACTTGCACCATTTCAAGCCTTGTATCATCTGAGAATTAGGGTCTTTAGCATACCCATAATGTTGATTAGCAGACCCATATATGTTTTTGATCCTCCCCTACGAAAAAATGGAGTTTTTTATGTCACCAAAGTCATATGGATTTAATACTTAACTTTATCACCTTCTTGGAGTTCATGTCCCTTTTGCAATATTGGGCACTATCAAAAACCAAAAAATATACATAGATATTGGAAATAAGTTATTGCAATTATATTCTAAAAATGTAGATTATTGGAATGAAATTGAATGTACTCATCAAGTCAATATAATTTGGAATATCATAGCTTCAAATTTATTTGGCAACATGCACAGCATCAATGTTGTCATCTTTTAGCTTTTTTGTTGTCACATCTTTTCCTTTATTTTTAAATGCTTAAAAAAAAATTAACAAGAACTGGGAAATTTGTCTTATCAAAATCGTTGCAGAAGAACTTGCAGCACTAAAAGTGCATATTTAGTATCTATTTGATTCACTATGAGCAGGTATGAGCAGGTCTGTCCAAGAAATTACACATAGTTTTCTAACATCTTTTAATAGAATTTTCAAAAAGTATCCACCACTATAGATTCTGTAAAAGACTCCTAGAATACTGACTGCCTTAAAGAACATAAACTAAAGGAAAGAATGATGACTTGCAACTGCCTTAAAGAACATAAACTAAAGGAAAGAATGATGACTTGCAACTTCATTAGGTCCTTCACTATTGCCAGCAGGATCTTGTTCTACAACGTTCATAGTTTCAATGATTTGTGCTACTGTATTTTCTTCCCCATTATTCCCTTGCACTAAGACCCTCTAATTTGATATCATTGAAAGGACTTCTTTGTTCATTGTTTCTACCATATGCTTGAGTTGATTGCACTCTATCTCCAAGAGAATCAACTGATGCTTTACCTGCGAGAGTGTATTCATGATTTCTGTAAATTGAGTCATAGATTGCTGCTCAAAGTCCCTAAATTTCCCTGAGTTATCTCCATGTGAGTACTTAAAATCCTTCTAAGTTCCATGAAGTCTCGGGGATCCATTATGAGTACACATGTCAACACTGACCAGCCCTCAAAATTATTTCCTATGGCTGCAAGGGAACTCAAGTTCCAATTTTTCAGAACTGTTCCAGATTCCCAGTGTCCCCCTATTACTGCTACATAAACTATTTCCTTTGGCATTGAAGAAAATACTGAGAAATGAAAGAGGAGGCAAAGAAAGAAACCTCTAAGATGGCACAGTGAATACCCCAGAAGAATTCCTGAGGACAGGGGTAAGGATAAAAATTGAGAACGCCTATAGGCAACAAGGCGCTTGATAATGCTAAAATCGGACCAACGATCACACGCAGTGATGGCATAAAACAGTAAATGAGACCCAAGAAATCCAAAGCAAAAAACACTGAACACCAAACCAAACCTAAAAAGGAGGGACTGAGAAAAGACTTGAAGAGAAATCAATGCTTGAATGTTGCAGGGTATTTTTTAGTGGCTCTTTTTAACCAATTGACTATATTTTAGCTTTTTTTTCAAAAATTATATTTGTCGATTGATCATTTTCTCTATAAAAATTCGCCTATTTTTTACAAAAAAATATGCTTAAATTAGTAATATTCACCAAAGTTTATAAGTTCTAATAGTAAATTATATGTTTTTTATTAAATATTTGCCTACATATATATGTATGATTTTTTCAAACCAAAATAATCACCTAAAATATTATACTTTGTATAATATTTGAATCCTTAAAAAATACACTGGCCTACACCTACAATGACTACACCTACAATGAATATAATGACGAAATTGTTTTAAGCATGAAATTTCTTAAAACAAAGCTACAATTTAATACTTCAAAGAAATCCTCTTAAGGCAAGGTCACCTTCAATGTTATTAAATGCATAGAAGTGACACAAAAAGTAGGGGTTTCAATATGTCTTCATATATCACACTATGTTATATATCACACTATGTTGGATGTTGAATTTAAAAAAGACTAACCTTCACTCCTCAAACAATAGTAGGCCACACAAACAACTTCTTAACAACTAAAAAACTTGCAAACAACAAAACAATCCAAAAGAAAACACTTCACACATATATACATCTCACACACAAATGCCCTCAACCCACATTCTACATTTACATCGTCATGTGAGAATTTCTATGTGAAAATTCTCTTACATAATATTGCACCCATACACTTAGGTTGAAGCGATTTTTCCTTACCACACGTTTTCATAGACTCAAAGACTAAAGGACTCTTATACCATTAAATGATGAATATGAAAACCATGTGAAAAATATCACTCCATCTAGAGGTGGACCAAAATATGACTGGACCTAGAGGTGAACGAGATACAAATTTTAATAGACCTACTATCATTAAGAATGTGAACTTTCAAATCTCTAACTTTGTAAATATAATTCCATTAAAAAACAAGTGGTGTAACCCTTCTTTCACGTACTATAATTAAGAATGTTAACTTTCAAATATCTAACATCGTAAATTTAATTCCATATTTAACTTCATAAATTCAATTCCATATATTTTGAAATCACAAGCTTTGTGTCCCTTCTTTATGTAATTTGCAACACTTTCTTGCATGATGGTTGTTGCCATCCTTATACACACTTGCAAACATGAGCTAAGTCCGGCTCACTTAGTGTGTCCTTGGAGGCACAATGCCTAGGTTCACAGCCCACGCTGTCATTTTGACCGGAGCCTCTTCCGTCTAGGCTTACTCCTAGGGAAGCCAAAGGGGGTAGACCTTAGTTACTAGATGTGTTAAAGTTAAGTTCTAGGAGTTAGTTTTAATTATTTACAAGGTTTGGGGGGATTCTAATCCTAAGATGCACAAGCAACCAATGCAAGATGCAAGGGTTAGTATGTATGTCAAGCCTTTTCCCTAGGTCAACTAAGACTAGTGCTTAAAGATTGGGCAAGGGGTCAACTACGTTAAGGAGTGTTTCGTTACAAGTAGATTACAAGTTACTTACAAGGTTACAAAGGAATAAATTGAACCAAAGGATATTAGATACAATTACTTACAAGTAAAAATGCTAAGATAGAAATGATACAAAGAGCAAGCTAACCACGTTTTATCTTTATGTGTGCAGGATATCAAAGGATTAAAGCATCACATCAAATCACCACATTTATGAGATAACCATTAACACATTATATCATCAACACATTAAAGGAGATTTATATTTTTAAGCACAAGTATTATCAAGATTGATGAAGATGATCCACACTCTTAGTTATTTAACCCACAAAGTGTTGGTTAGATTTAGTCCAAGGTTTAGTTATTAAGCTTTCTTAAGAGTTATCAAATTTTATTAAGCTTTCACCAAAGCCTCCTCCCCCTATTGCTAAATAACTGCCGGATGCTCAATAAGTGTTGCCACCCTAGCTTCACAGGTCAGCCCAAAACAAGAGTACTTCCCAGAGAGGACACATCCTATGCGCTGTGAGACAGTCCCCTGCCTACACCCTTCGTTGTTTTCCTCAAGCCCCGTTTTAGATGGTGAAAATGGTGGTCTAAGGTACCCTAAAAAGTCTATTAAGTATAGATATGGATTACGTATACTTTTAGGTGATTTTTAGAGTGTTTTGAAGATTTTAAGACACTTTTAAAGTATGATTTAGTGATATGGCCGAAACTGTTATGAGCTTAAAAATGTGTTGCTTCAAGCTTATGCAATTAAGAGTGTGAACACAAGTAAAGCAAATAAAGATGGCTGAAGAAGATTTAAGTTATCACATGCACAAATAAGCTTGCGTTCCAAAACAATTACAATGGCAAGGACAACTTGCCTTCAAGAGATGGAAAGAAAATTTAATGTGTGTTTGCCTACTTAACCATTTAGCAACATTCAAGCCTAAGCAAGTGGCTTCCAATAGATATAATCAATAGAGATATAAACCGTTCACTTATCTAAGCACTTAGAGATTAAGGCATTTAAGATCTAAAACAAGTGCATGAAGAAAAGACTTGAAGATTAACTAAGCAAGTGAAGATCTAGTTAGGTTACTTATTATGCCTCCCGATAGGCTTAAGACAATGATTATGTGTTTGATCTAAATCTAAAACAATGATAGCATTAATCCATAGATCATTAATCACATTATCAACCACTTAATCTTACCTATTGGGGTATTCCTCTCCCAACTAGTTAGGCAATTAATTAGGTTTTGCTTAGTTAGGTTAAGTTCTTTTAAGATTTAGAGATTAGGGAAAACAAGTAAAGATATATATAGAGAGAAAGAAGTAGACTAACAAACCAAGCAAGCAACCAAGAGAGAAACTCTACCCCACGTCCTAGGTTGAGAAGGTGCCCCTCACCTTCTAAACCTCACGTCCTAGCTAAAAAGGAGAGCAAAAACGCTAAAAAATTGAAACCCTAGCTAGATCTAACTACCCAACAAGCTCACACCAAGAAGAAGGGTCGTACCACTTCTTCCCCTAAAGGTGTAAGCCACTAACAAGCAAGAAGAAGAGGCAAAACATACCAAAATGATGAAAAATTGAGAGGTAGGGTTGAGAGATAGCTACCAAACCCCTTGGAGGGCCTTTTGGTGTTGTGTGGATGTCTTTTGGGCAGCCAAGAGTCCTATCAATTAGATCTGAAACCTGCAAAACCAGCAAGCTATGCTTGCTAGAAGAGCTACACACAACCAAGAAAAATGAAGGAAACCCTTGCTTTTTACGGCAAGAATTTTCCGCAAGAAAAAGAGAGTATATGTGTATAGAAATGACCTATCTAAATATGTTATGCTAGCTGAAAATGAATGTGTGTGAACAACAATATAGATGAAGAGTAAAGGGTTAGAGAAATGGAGTGTGTGAGTGCCTCAAGAGACCCTTCTCCTTGAAGGACTTCCCAATGAAACCCTTGAAGTATTAACCTGCAAAACTCTTAAAGTGATATGCATACAAGAGATAATATGTTGAACATGTAAATAAGACGACACTTCAATTCTATCTAACACATCAAGATATATAAACCCACAAGCATACACATTGATAGATCTACTTAGATAACACTTTAACTAAGATCAA
>SNQJ01S0141175.1:8077-32980 GCA_010110895.2 Picea sitchensis
ACCGATATCCACCTGGATCAATGATTCTAAGATCACCCAAACCCCTTGTAAGACCAAGTACCCTTGTAGGCTTTGTAAGGGTAGCCATCTTCTTAAGGATTTCCCTGGTATATCCAAGGTTATAGAAGTATGGTCTACACACCCTCGCCAACCCATGTCGTCAGCCTCTGAACAACATGCTGATGAGCTCCCATCAACTAGTCAAGATACCGTTGGGAAGAAGAAAAGTAGAGTCAAGTTCTCGTGTATGTTATGTAGAGGGAGTCATCTAACTCACCTTTTCCCTTATATGGACAAAGCCTCAAAATTCCTGGAAGACATGACTATTTCACAGCCTCAACTTCCAGTTGCTTATCGCAAGCTTACTCTTGACCCACTTGTAGTTGATGGAATGATCAATCTGGTTTCTTCGTCGGTCAGTGCGGTTGATCAGGTAGTCAATCTGGTCACATCCTTAGTTGAACCAGTTGACCAAGTGGTCGATTTGATCCCATATTCAGTCGATCCCACTCTCCCGTTAGAGAGTGAAACCCAAGTGGTTGATCCGATCCCATATTCGGTCGATCCCACTCTCCCGTTAGAGAGTGAAACCCAAGTGGTTGATCTGATCTCATCATCGATTGATCCTACTCTCCCGCTAGAGAGTAAAACTGATACTGCCCGTGTTTTTCTTGTTGACACAAAATCTACCGTGCTCGGGGGTATTCCTCCTTATCCCGTAGAACCCCCTCCAAGAATGATTCCATCCTTTTTAATTTTGGTGTGCTAACTAAACCTCGTCTTCCCTCTCAAATTCCTTTCAAGATTGCAGTACAAGTTTGTGGTTGGGACGTTCCTCAGACATTAATAGACGAAGGTTCGTCCGTTAGTATTTTGCCCTCTCTTGCTTGGCAAGCTTTAGGTTATACTCAGCTTGTGTTGGTTACCCAGACTTTGTTTTCTTTCAACAGAAGAACCAGTCACCCTTTAGGGATACTTCCTCAATTTCCCATAACTTTGGGAGGGAAAAATGTCTTTGTTGATGTCATGGTAGTCCAAGACCCCTTGGATTATGTCTATGCCATGAAAGTTATTGTGTCCACTCTTTTTCGTGTGATATATTTCCCACACGATGGAAGAATGGTGACTATTGATCAACTTTCGTTTGTTGGCCCTGACTTTACCATCAACTCAATGACTTCCCTAAGCGGTTCGTATATGTAGTCGGTATCACCCCTGCCATAGGTCAATTATGCGGTGTTGTCTCCCATGCCTTCAACTGTTGATAAAGATGAGCCTCTCATTGTACGCTCAATCTTTTATGACTTGGATCTGGTAGTTGACATGGTGATCTCTTCGGTAGGGCTATTGGAGCTTGACCTCCTTACCCCTATCGCAGCCCTCGACATGTGTTCCTTCCAGAGTGTGTTTCTTCCTTTGAATGAAGATCTCTTGGAGGCCATGACCGATTTTTGTCCCTTGACATGGTGTCCTTCCAGAGAATTGTCCTCTTGGAAGCCATGATCAAGAAGAGATTCCTTGAGCATGGTTTTCTGATTTCAAGCTCATTAAAAAATGAAACCAGCCTTGAGCATGGTTTTTGGATTTGAAGCTCGTTAAAAAATGAAACCAGTTACGAGGATAGTATTTGCGTATTTTTGAAAACCTCATTAAAAAATGAAACAGAGGTTATGAGCATAGTTCTTGTTTCTGTGTCAAGCTCGTTAAAAATGAAACAGAGGTCTAGGGATTGAACCTGGATTATCGAGCATAGTTCCTATCCTATGTCAAGCTCGTTAAAACATGAACCAACTTCCCCCTCTCTGTTGAGTCAAGTCCTTTGTCTAGTATTTGAAGCTTCCTTTCCTCCACCTTTGTAGTTGGATGAAACGAAGCTTGGGGGGCAATGCTTCCAGCCTCCGGACTTCATGATGAATTTGAGCCACTATCTTCTTAAGCTGGGGGCTAAGTACCAACCATGCATTGGGAAGTCGAAAACATAGTTTTCTATGGTTCAAGATTGTGTAAAAAATAAAACGTACCTCAAGCATAGTTTCCTCTGGTTTAAGCTTGTGTAAAAATGAAACCAGGTCCAAGCATAGTTTTGTTTAGTTTTTAAGCTTGTGTAAAAATTAAAATCTATCTCAATCATAGTTTTTTTTTTGTTTAAAGCTTGCGTAAAAATGAAAACAATCCCGAACTTAGTCTTTGTTCTTTCTCATGCTCGTAAATACATGAGAATAAGTTACCGAGCTTAGTCTTTGTTCTTTCTCGTGCTCTTAANACATGAGAATGTAACCGAGTATACTTTTATCACTTTTTTGGGCTCGTAAAGGTTACACGAAAAAGGAACCACCTAGAGTCACCTTTAAGCTCTTTTCAGACTCTCTAAACATGAAAATATTGTCGAGCGATCTTGTTCTTTTCACACTCGTTAAAGTATTTGAAGAAAACATCTGTTGAGCGATAATTTATCTCTTTTTCGGTCTCATCAGACTACTTTACAAAAAAGGAACTAAGAGAGTTCTCTTTAAGTGTTTTTCAGACTCTCTAAATATGAAAAACCTCCGAGTTTTCTTTCTTTAGACTTATTAAACAAACATCCAAAGGCCCATATGGGACCGAACCAATCCTTCCTAGGGTTCGTTAAATATACTCCGAAGGACTCATCCGAAGGATGAGCTTACATTACAATCATATGTTATCCTCCTCAAGCTTGTGTAAAAATAAAGAGGTACTCACCAAAAATAGTGGGGGAAAAATTGGGAAATAAATGTGTCTAAACCTGTATTCCATGAAATAATCACTTTTGAGCATAACACCCTTTCACTCGCCTTGTGTCTAGGTTGGAAAATCCACTTGTCTCTTGATCATACTCCTTTATAAGATTACAAGTTGGTCCGTGATCCCCATTTTTGAGTCAGTGTTTCCAAGACAGTTGTTGTGTCATCAATATGTTCAAAAAGAAGTTCAAACCGGAAATCCTTCTATTGTGTCGGCCTTTTCTGTAGTCCTTAAGCCTTCTATTGCGCCGACCATCACTGAGTCAGTTCTGAGTTACTGGTTACTCTTATCTACTTCAAATCTTGTTACCCATTTCGTGTCATTGATGGGGGATACATTAAGGCCCTCCTGTGACGATTATTTTCCTGTCAACTTCAACTCATTATCCAGGAATTAGAATTAGAAACTAATTGGTACCTTGGAACTTGCATGCCTCAATGGCAGGTTTCCTCACTTTCGATAGTGGGTTTTCATTATTGACCACTGATCGGGAGATTCTGTTGAGTGTTCGACCTCAGCTCATTGATTCACATTCGTTGGATTGTACTAGTGTACCTTGGGAGTCATTGACATTAATGGTGATTTCCCTCGCACTTGTTAACGGTATTCACTAATGACCGGTAATAAAGTGGTTTCTACCATGTTTGACTTCAACACATGTATTTGCATGGTTAGATTCGTACTATAGAGTGGTGGAGATGAAGACCCTGAATCTTTTCTCACTGATTTAGATTGCGTTGGAGTATATTAAGTTTGTACTATTGCATAGATCCACATTGTATGTATCATGGCTATGTTCAAATTTGAGTCTTTAACACATAGATCCATAGTGTATTTTTTGTGGCTATGTTCATATTTGAGTCATAATGGTATGGATCCAAGTGTATGTTTGGTGACCATGACCTATATTACTTGACATGGATCTTCGCATGTCGGCATTTATGCTTTGAGTCATTTGTATTCTGAGTATGGGAATGCCTACCTTAGTGATGATATATTATTGTACTGTATTTCCTTGTTTGTTGGCAGGTTTTNCACTGATCGGGAGATTCTGTTGAGTGTTCGACCTCAGCTCATTGATTCACATTCGTTGGATTGTACTAGTGTACCTTGGGAGTCATTGACATTAATGGTGATTTCCCTCGCACTTGTTAACGGTATTCACTAATGACCGGTAATAAAGTGGTTTCTACCATGTTTGACTTCAACACATGTATTTGCATGGTTAGATTCGTACTATAGAGTGGTGGAGATGAAGACCCTGAATCTTTTCTCACTGATTTAGATTGCGTTGGAGTATATTAAGTTTGTACTATTGCATAGATCCACATTGTATGTATCATGGCTATGTTCAAATTTGAGTCTTTAACACATAGATCCATAGTGTATTTTTTGTGGCTATGTTCATATTTGAGTCATAATGGTATGGATCCAAGTGTATGTTTGGTGACCATGACCTATATTACTTGACATGGATCTTCGCATGTCGGCATTTATGCTTTGAGTCATTTGTATTCTGAGTATGGGAATGCCTACCTTAGTGATGATATATTATTGTACTGTATTTCCTTGTTTGTTGGCAGGTTTTCGACCGACGATGTTCCTTGTTCCCTACACACACTCGACAAAGTATTTCAGCTATCACTCTGTTCTAACTTCATACTTTCGGGGGCTCTCTGTTACACATTATTTTCATCATCCTTATGACTGTTAATGATGTAAACCTATTTGTTGCCTTTAGAGGGGTCAGTGGCCTGAATTCTTAAAGAAAGAAGGGAGAAAAACTTTACCGAAGAGAAGAAATTGGATTTTCCTTTGTAAGAACCCTATTGAGGAGGATTTTGTAGGTTTCTCTATACACAGGGTGTGGAAATGCCCGATTTCACCACCTTTCTCTATAACTAGGTTGCGGAGTTTCCACAGGTTGCTCTATAGCTAAGGTGTGGTGGCCTTCATACGTGGGAAAAACGAGCGCCTTCTTGATGCTTCTGGAAGGAGAATATTCTATGGTGAGGTGGCCTTCGAACGGTTTGGATCTTACTCACTTTCATGATTTAGTGGGATCATCCTAACCTCCTCACCTTATCATCTTCAGCTTATAAAAGGAGAGGAGCTCTCATGGAGAAATTTAGTTGTTTTGGCTTGAAATTGTTATCTTGGTCAGAGTGGCTTTGAGCTTTGCTTTGTCAAGATAGATTGTGAGTATCTATCATATCCATAGTCTTAGAATATTTGGAGCAAGAAGTGTGTGGGAAGAAAGGAACTGTTGGAAGGAACCTTACGACATCAAGGTATTCGGTTGTAATCTCTCTTCCTATTATTTAATATAATACAGTGGCATGCTTCTTTCCCATAGAATTATCTTTATTTTATTGCATAATTCCTTGATCATATGCATAGGTTGTCATTGTATATAATTTTTCTTCTTTCACTTTGGTTGGTTTGTGTGTCACTGTAGGATCAGTATCACAAGAGAATCGGAGCGAAACAGGAAAAACAAAGACATAAGGAAGCGACATTTAAAGGTATGTCTTTCGTCTTTTGTTTAGTAGTAAATTCGATAATTAGAGCCTAGGGAAAGAGCCATGTCCTGTCATGTTTTGTTTTAGATGTAAGTGGATCTAGGGGGGATCGATTTGTTTCCTCACTTGATGATTAGCCCTATAACAGGGGGGGTTCTGAGAAGGTGGTTTTGTAGGCGCGGGCCCCCCACTACATGGCACCTCCTTGTGAACTCGGACCCCCCCCCACACTAAACCTTTTACCACCTACCCCCCCTTCGAGCTCGACTGTTTACCGTCTCCCGTTCCCGCTTACACCTGTCCTCCACTCACATTTTCACACACCCGTCCCTCTTCCCTTTGTGACGTCTCACTTCTAACCTCCCGACATGTGTATTCCACTTCCATTCCATATGACCTCTTCCTGTACCTTCCCCCCTTTACCTATCACCTTCACTTCCTCTCACCTCCCGACACCTATTCAACTTGTCTCCTTGTCACACCAACTATTATTGTCGTCTACCCCATGACTTATCACACTCCTCTGCCCCCACATCTTCTCCTCATGCCACATAACCCTCACTCCTTTACGCATCAACGCCTGCATTCTAACGCCCATGCCTCCGCCAATCATCGCTTTTCCACTGCACCATTCCACATGGCTCCCTCTCATTAATGATTCCATGTTAGTTCACACTAGTCACCTCGCCAACTCTCCATCGTCAGCATCCACATTCACCTGTCGTCTTTCCCTGCAGACATCCAAGCAATGATCCAAGTGGAAGAGTTTTAGAGTGCGACCAACACACTTTTCAAGTGTCACGTTGACTTGGACCATCGTCCTGATCCCGATGCAAACAATTAATGAAGTTGGGGGAAGTGGTTGAAGCATCGTCCTCCCCCATAAATGGAAGGCTAAAAAAGGACTGACAGACTGGCTGAGATTGCGTCTGAAAAAAGAGCTTCATGCGCAGTCTAACAAAGAAGGTTCAGACGTCAGAGATCATGTTTGACAGAAGACCACATGGGTAGTCTAACTAGCGTCTGCATGCACAGCTTGACAATGACACTCGCCGACTCAAGGCTTTGACTGTAGTGGCGATTATTTTGAGTATATGTAGGCAGTTTTGTTATTTTGTAATGGTCTTTGGTTGAGCAGAGCTCCCATATGTAATGTTTATTCTGCTAGGGCTGTTCTCTGGTTATGTAATTGATTTGAGACTTTCATGTTAATAGAATTCAGTTATTTGTTCCTTTCATTTTTGTCTTTCAAAAATGTTTAAAACACTCGGGCATGGATGATGCAGTTGAGGGTAGTTATGATGTTGTGATATAGGTTTGATCATAGTGGCATCGCAGCCAGTCTTAATTCTTTTTCTATGTTGTCTTTTCCCTCTTACACTGAATGACTCAGGCATGGATGATCCAGTTGAGGTGTCATAGCCGCATCGTGGTGTAGGTTTTATTATGGTGTTGTTGCGATTGTGTTGTTTGAACATGTTTCAGTGTCTAAACTTAGGCTTAAGAGTGATCCTGAGTCTGAGTTTGTCATCTCCGAGTTGCTGGAAGGCCTGATGCCCATAACAGTCTCATTCATCTTTCTCACTAAGTCTTCCCTCTACTCATACTTAAGATCAACTTACTAACTGATGTTGAATCAAGACCTCACCTATTTGTGCATGTCGGTCCCTGTTTTCTGAGTTTAAACCAACATTGTCTTGAGTCTACGCCCATTGACCTCGTATAAAACCAACCCTTGACATATACCTCTGATGGGTACTGGGATTACCTTCTCTGCAATCGGAGGGTGACTTCTAGTGCTAACAAAGGGGACCAAGAATGGTTGCATTAACATCCACCAAACCAGTACCTTACTGGATTTAATTTCTCAGGACTAGAACAGTCCTCTGACCCAGGAATGAATTATAATCAGGTTGGTAGGTGGGAAGACCTCCTCAAGAGTTAATGAGGGGATGGGGTAGAGAACCCATATATAAGGATTTCAAACCTGACCACAGACTGTGAATTCGAGCCACACACAATCTTGCTGAGGAAGGCAAGAAAGGAAGGTGTGGCAGGCAGAGGGATACCTGTGAAGAGTGCAGAGACGAGAGACTAAGCTCTCGGGTTAAAGGAAGAACTAAGAAATGAGCATGTTCTGGTTGCAGGAAATGGCTAGCAAGGTTATGATACAAGCTAATAAACGAGGTTGCTTAGTGACTGAGGAAGTACTTAGGCAGTCCTCCTTGCTTCGTATTGTGTAAACTATTGCCAGGATCTTGCGGGAGGAGGAGCATAACCTCCATCCTTACTGTCGCTAAGCTAAAATAAAGGATTATATATCAGAGCATAGTGGTCTAGCTCGGGGGTGGCTAGTGGTAAATCCTTTAGGAGTGACCGAGCCTATGGTAGGGTGGAAATGGGAACCCCTCAGCAGTCACTTCACGTTATCTGGTTCTGATAAGTATTTTCATACTTTATGTATTGAACTGTAATAATGGATGAATGCATGAGTTGATGTATATATGTGTATTTATAAATGATTTATGTGTGGAATGGTCGTGATATGTGTATGCATTCATCTCCTTGTGAACTTATTCTTCTAACTAATAGTATGTATTCCCAAGATTAGTTCCTGAGGCTTCTTAGGACGTAAGCTTGTAAGACGACCAAGATAGAGATATTGTTTCGATCTGAACCTGTCTGTTTGAAGAGGATACCTCTTTCAGATTCCTAGCTATGTGACCGGGATTCTAGGCCCAAGTCCTTAACCATTTCATGATAAATCTCAAGAAGGATAGTGAAGTTCAAGCCTTCATAGGGGAGGTCTCTTTGTTTGGAAGACGAGAGGACACAATCCGTTTGAGAGGACCCATATGATCAATACCTAGGAACCTTAGGCTAAGCATAAGGAATCTAAGTCCTCCTGGCTTCGGATCTTCGGGAGTCCGGGAGTTCAGAGTATGAACGACCTTACCAACCTTATACTAGCCGAAGGTAACCGAGATACTCAGTTTTTTGTAAGGTTAACTGACATTAGGCGGTTCCCCAAGTGGTTAGGAGAACCTATCTTACCAACTAAACCAGGATCCAAAACCCCGAAGGCCAGAGCCACGAAAGGACTCAGAATTGTAGATCGAGTGATCCTTCGGGTCCTTTCCCAAACGTCGATATACCAGGGATGCATGGTGCTAGCCCCTTCAGTTCAGAGATTAGGCACTTCAGGAGATAAGAGGAGTTTTCATCGCAACACTAATGAACGCCGAATCCCCGAGGTAACAAGAGTCGTAGATCTGTAAATCTACGTGGCCGTATCTCGACTGTGAGATCTGAGGAATGTTAGAAGCCCGTCAATCCGGGGTGACGTGCAGTGACATCACCCAGGGTGATGTGCACCCTATATTGACTTGCCATGTGTCACTCGGATTCGTGTGTATCACATACCCTATAGGCCCATTGGAATGTAACACGTGTCACTTTGACCCCTCCTACGTGTAAGTTCTTGGTATGTGTCCACCTAGCCAATGTGGTTCATGAAGTGATCGGGACTCTGGGAGTCGGGGACTTCAGGACACCAGGAGTGGGGGAATTCGGGACTCCATATTATTTGGGGATGTAGCATTGCATAGAGACCAAAAAGGTCTGAAGGTTGGAACCACGTGGAAAGATTCTGGGACTTTGGAAGTTCAAGACTTCGGGAGGTCTCATGCGTAGATAACAAAGAGATGTTCAACACTGAAGCATCTAACTCTGAATTCCCCTCTATCCCGCATGTCAGACGAGGGTTAATCCAGTCGTCATATTGGTTGATGGATGCACCTTACCTACGGGAGGTAGGAAACAAGAAATAATAATGACGAGATGAAGCCACGGGGTTCCACATGGCCCTCAACCAATGAATGCTCGAAGAACTTCAAGAATCCATAAGATATAAACCAAGGGTCAGTTTAGAATACGATAACGTTCGTTAGAAAGCTACAGGCAAGCACAAGAGAATGAATCATCTCAGAGAGATGATTCAAGATGAGTTAGTTAAGGAAAAACGAATTTATGATGCCCCACCCCTCAAAAGAGTATTAAGGAGTCTGGTGTGTTACAAATTGGTATCAGATCATGGTTACAACACTTGGCCTGCTTGGGATCATGGATGAGTTGCATAAAAACCATATTTAAATAACTTTAAGGGTGACACCCTACCTTACCTCTTTCCTAACGAGTCTGGTTAAACTCTTACTGAAGAAAAAAATGAAAAATTTCTATTGTGTGTGTGTGTGTATTTAAGAAATATGAACTAGGTGTTGTTCATAAACTAATAGACGGTTAGCTAACATCAAGTGTTTTGTCAACACTCAAGTAGTTAGTGAATCTATTAGCGTTAGAAGTCACTCCTGGATTTCGGAAGGAGCAGAGCCTAATGCCCATCAGTTTTATGTCACGATTGGTATATAAGGGGGTGATCGAATGGATGCAGACCCAGAATAATATCGTTTTAACTCAGAATCCTGAGCCAGGTTATGCACAAGCAGGTGAGGTCTTGATCTAACTTTAGTTAGTAAGTTGTAATAAGAGTGAGTAGGAGGAAGACTTTGAAGATAAACTGCAAAGGTCTGTTGTAGGCATCAAACTTCCAAAAACCCATAGAAGAAAGAACAAACACTGAAATGTGCCAGGATGACATAGTTACAGTAACACAATGATCATACCTGCATCACGGTGGCTACTATAACAACTCGCTTGAATCTTTCAATGAGCTACTCAGGGTAAGAGGGAGAAAAAGACACATGATATTGATTTAAAACTGGTGAAAACACTTTCATGTTCAAACATACATCACGCAACATAATCACCCTCGACTGGACCTGCCAATTCCGAGTGTCTTAACACAAAGCTTACAGAGAGATGGAGAGAAGTTGACTTCCATTAAAAAAGAGGTCTCAGATATAGCTCATAACCAGAGAACCAAAAATTTCATTAAAGCTTTACAATTCAGGAGCATAGCTCAACCATCGACATATATAAAAATGGAAAAAATGCCTTCATATACTTGGAGCAAAGCCCAACATGAGCTTCGAGTTACTGCATTGAAGGCATTACGTCTACATGTTTAATGGAAGACTATGCATGCAGTCTCTGGGCCATCGTGCACTTCGGTCAGACGCCACTATGTTCCAGAATGAGCCTGCAAGGAGTTGACAAGCTGACAGTCCTCTCCTAGATTTTCCATTTATGGTGGAAACGATGTCCACCCACCACCAACCATTTCAATAACTGCTTCCTTGGGATCGGAAACGACCCCAATCAACTCTACACCTTTGGGATGTGGAGGCTTCTCATGTTGCCACCTTGATCTGCTAAACGACTTCATGGTAAGACGTGGAGGAAGACACGATAACTGGGGCACCTGACGGGGAGCGGAAGATGAGCGGTGACTAGACATGGATGATTTGGCATATTAGATGTGGAAGTGAGACGAGGAGAGGCTAGAGGACGAATGTGGCAGATCTTGTGGGGGCCACGGGGATATGCCGGTGGGATGTGATTTGTCGAAGGGGAACACGTCTCCTATGATGGGATGACGTGATAGGGAGAGGGACAGGTGTGGGAAGACAAGAGGGAGCGAAACAGAAAATGATATGCCATGAGGGTGAGTGGAAGGCGAGTGTGTCCTAACGAGACAAGGGGGAAATGAGTGATGTGACTGGTGGACAGGAGGCCTAGTGGAACACATGTGGCAAGAGGAGGGGGGGCGATGCAAGGAAAACCGCCCATATCGGACCCCCCCCATCATTAAAGGTAGAATGACGGGGGGGCAGGAGGTCCGGAATGGGACGTCAACCGTAGATTTGGGCGCGGCTCGCCTGACCCTTCAGAGTTGTGCATGGGAAAACTTTCATATCGGACGGCCCCCCACTCATTAAAGGTAGGACGACGAGAGGGGTCCAGAATTGAATCTGGATCGAAGATTTGGGTGTGCATCTCCTGACCGCCCAGATCTGCGTGCTGCATAATCCAAAGCACTTATGCACCCCCAACTTAGGATAAGTGGGTTTTTGACCCATTCTTTGCCATTTTTTCGCCAAAGAGGGTACCTCGTAGGAAAACACCCTTGATACAAGATTATGTGCTAACATTAGGCTCCATGGGGGATGGCTTTCTCCCTGTGAGAGGCCAAGAACTATTTTGCAAATTCAGATCCTTGCTGTTGGGCTATGGAGTCATTATTAAAAATGAAAAATAAACTGAAAAACAATATTTACAAACACAAAGAGGCCATGTATGGCTCAAAAGAAACATTTCTTTATAAAATGCCCATTCACAGGGCCATTGAAAACTTCCTCACCCTCCAAATCCTGCAACCTGTAGGTATTATTTGAAAACACTTCAACAACCTTGAAGGGCCCGATCCATAGGGCTTCGAATTTGCCATGTTTTCCCTTGTCTTGTTTGGGAGAATCCCATTTTAATACCAGCTCTCCCAGTTGAAAATCCTCTTTCTTGACCCTCCTGTCAAAGACCTGCTTGATCTTCTGTTGATGATTGTGAGCTCTGTTCATTACCTACTCTCTGGTCTGTTGCACTTCCACCAGTTGATGAATTCTTATAACCATATGATCTGGCTCTACGTCATAATCTTGAAAGAATTTAGCTACAGGTAGAGCCAGCTGAGTGGGAAAAACAACTTCTGTCACATAAACAAGTTGAAAAGGGGAGGTGCCCAGGGATTTCTTTGTTGTCACTCGATCGACCCACATAGCGAATTTTAGTTTTGAGTCCCAGGCCTTCTTATTATCTTCCAACAATCTTTTAATGAGCTTAATCGGGCTTTTATTGGAAGACTCTGCCAGCCCATTTCCTTGCGGATAACAGGGAGTGGAATGAACCAGTGAAATCTCAAACTGCTCACAGAACCTCACTAGAGGCTAAGACCTGAAAGATGTATTATTATCAGTGATAATTCTGTTGGGGCATCCAAACCTTGCTATGATATCCTCCAGGAAGATTATGATAACTTTGTGTGAAGCACTCCTGGTGGGGATAGGTTCTATCCACTTGGTAAAGTAGTCAGTTGCAGTCATGATCCATATGTGTTGGTCGCTTGAGGAAGGATGAATCTCTCCAATGAAGTCCAGCCCCCATTGCTGAAAGGGTGCTACAGCTACTATAGGTTTTAGTGGTAGAGATTTGAGATGCTGCTTGCCTGAGAACCTTTGGCATTTGATGCAGGCTCTCACCTTTATGCCGACATCAATGAATAAGGTGGGCCAGTTGTACCCAACCCTGAGAATCTTGTGGGTTGTGGTCTTCCAAAAATTGTGTCCCCCACAAAGGCTGCTATAGAAATCAAATGTCACTTTCTGGGCCTCCTGTGGGTTTAGACACCTCAGAAACACCCCTAGAGGGTCTCTCTAGTACAAGACTTGGTCAATAAGGCAATATTTGACTTCTTTGAGCTTTAAAGATCTTGCCTTACTCTTCCCCATTTCATCAGGGGGATTTAATTCTAGCAGAAAATATATGATATCTCTATACCAGGTGCACTCTGCTAGTGGAGGACTGTCTTGAGGATCGCCATCAGACAATTCAACTTGTTGATTTCCTGAGCAATCATCGATGAATTTAACCCCCAAGGCTTTGCAATTTGATTCAACTAGCAGCTTGGCTAATCCCTTCCCTTTAACCAACTTGGTTGGCTTAATCTCCAGGTCAAACTCAAGGATCTTGGCAATCCACCTGCTTCTTTTCTTGCCTATGTCCGACTAAATGAGAATGTCCTTCATAGAAGTTGAAGGAACATATGCAATGATTTTTGAATGAAAAACACAGAATCTGAATGCTTTAAGGGCCTTGACCAAGGCATAGGATTACTTATCCATGATGTCATATTTGACCTCTGCATCTCTTAATTCCCTGCTGAAAAATGAAATGGGCTGCTCCAGCCCTTCAACATTCTTCTGTAATAGAACGACTACTACTGTATCAAAAGAAGCAAAAGAAAAAATTAGGAAATACTTGGAATAATCAGGACTGATCAACACAGGTGCTTCAGTCAAAGCCTTTTTTATTTGGACAAAGGATTCCTTGGGTTCAGTAGTCCATTTTACTTCATTTCCCTTTCTGAGCATGGCTGTGATGTGCTTCACCAACTCAACAAAATTTGAGACAAACCTTCTAAGAAAGTTAATCTTGCCCAGGAAAGCCTGGACTTCCTTCTTGGATCTCGGGAGTGACAAGGTTTGGATTGCTTCAACTCTGCTGGGATCAATCCTGACTCCCTCAGCTGATACTATATGGCCTAAAAAATTCCCCTCCTTCATAGCAAACACAAATTTCTTGGGATTTAAGGAAAGGCCAAACGTCCTGCATTTCAAGAAAACTTTCCTTAAGTGACAACAGTGCTCTTTATCATACCTGGAGAAGACAGTGATGTCATCTAGATAGATCACCACAAACTGATCTTTCTCCCCAATGAAGGCTATATCCATGGCTCACTGAAATGTTTCTCCTACATTCATCAATCCAAAAGGAATTTTGGCATACATGAATGTGCCCCAAAGAGTGGTGAAGGTTGTTTTTTCTCTATCCTCTGGAAGGACTGATATTTGATTGTAGCCAAAAAATTCATCAATCATGGATATCTTGGATGCACCAGTTACCTTCTGCAATATATGCTCCATTTTAGGTAGGGGTAATTGTCCTTTCTTGAGCTTCTGTTTAGGTTCTTGAAATCAACACAAAGTCTGATTTCTCTACTCTTCTTTCTTACTGGCACCAGATTAGCCACCCACTCAGAATATCTCAAAGGGACTATGATTTGGGCATCTAACAACTTCTTCACTTCTCTCTTCATGACATGAAGTAACATGGGATTAATCTGTCTTAGCTTCTTCTTGAATGGCTTATCCTATTCTTTCAGTGGGACCTTGTGCTCAATGATAGATGTGTCATAGGTCTTGAGGTCTTCATATGTCCAGGCGAACACATCAACAAATTCCTTTAATAACTCAACATACTCGGCTCTCTGCTCCCTTGACAGGCTGCTTGACAACTTGACAAACTTAGGATCCTCCTCTGTGCCAATATTGCACTTCGTTACATCAACATCCTCATTTGAAACCTTACCCTTTACTGCCACATCATTCCCATCGAACAATATTTCTAAAGGAACTAATCCCTTTGGAATGTGATTTCTAGGCAAATGAACAATATGGTGATTAGCAATTTTATTTAAAAATACCTCAGGGTGAGGGTCATCTTCGGGATCAGGATCTTGATCAATGTGCAATGCAGATAATTCATCAATAGACTCAAGAAATTTTCTGATTTCAAGATCATCCTCAAATACCTTACAATGCTTGATATTGTCCAGTACAGATGGCCTATATCTTATCTCAACATCATATTTGATCTTAGGTGGCAGAGGGATCCTAAACAAGCTAGCTGAGATAGCTAGGGAATCGATCAAAGTATTTTCCTCTCTTGGAACAAATGAAATGTTGAAAGATGAGAAGAAAAGGTCAATCAAGTCCCATACCTCATTTTTGTAACTTCCGAGCCGATGATGTTTAGCCCAATAAGCATTTTTGATCTGCTGGACTATCAATTCAGCATCTCCGAACACTGCTACCTTCACAATTCCCATGTCCTATGCAGTCCTCAAACCTAAAACAAGAGCTTCATATTCTACCACATTATTGGTAGTTTCAAATTCCAGCTTGTATGATAGGGACATGGTTTCCTGACAAGGCGACACAAAAACGATTCCGACACCAACACCCTCACTAGAAGAGGCTCCATCGAAGAACATCTTCCACACAGATGTAGTTGGAGGAGGGATCTCAGGATAGGAAATGGGCTACTTTTTGACTTCAAGAGGAACTTCAGGGGTATCAGTGAGATGCAACAAACTAGACCCCAAATCAGTGTCAAGTGCAAAGATAGGGTGATTAGTGGGATCTGCTTTGTCACTAACAATGTAGGCCAGCTTAGCTTCTCTGTATAGTCTTCTGTGTTCCCCTCGAAAGACTGGGATGGTGGCATATGTAAGGTTCATATGTAATGTTCCTCCAAGCTTTTTAATCCAATATCTTGACAGTAGCATGCCAAACTTGGGAGGAACATCAGCTACCATGACGTCCATGACCACACTCTTCATTGGCAGCTGAAATAAGGACACCACTAGGTCTTTGATGACTCCAAGACATTGCACCCTCCTTGAATCAAAAGAGTGCAAATCATGATAGGCATTTTTTACTTCTAGTCCCAATTCTTCCATGACTGTTTTGGGCATGAGGTTATCGGAAGCCCCTGAATCCATCAGGCAGTTATGCAACACCTTATCATGTATGCTCAGTGATGTGTAGAAGGGAGGGGATGAGTCATCTCTGTCTTCCACCATGAGACCTAGGATGACTGCTGGCTTTTCATCTTGGTGATTTATTGAGTCTGTGGCAAGCTAAGGTGTCTCGGACAACAACAGTTTGGAGAGGGAGCTTTTGAAATCTTCATTTTTGACAAGTTCCGAAAGGGGTACAAGAATTCTGATATTTTGAATTTCATGCTCAAAACTAAAGGAGGAAGGAGGCTTAGGAATTTATCTCACCTCTGGGACAGGGGATTTGGTTATTGGTGAGATATTCTCAGCTTTCTTTTCCTTGGCAGTGTTTGCTGCAGGCTTAGCATGCCTTTATGCTAGAAGAGGCTGATCAGACTTCCCTTCTTTCTTATTTGACCTGAGGTTATACCTGTTAGGACTGTTGTCTTTGGCTTTCTCCCCTTTACTCAGTTCATTGATTTGAATGTTAATGAGGGATTCTTCATATGCAGACTGAGTCAAATGGGGAAAGGGGGAGGTGTCTTCAATACAGTGAATTTCAGGGTCAAGGTCCTCCTCTTCCCTCTCCTCATTGTTAACCAGGTTATTTTGGAGAGGGGCTTGAATCCTTTGATCATCCCTATCTCTGTTCCTTTGTTCCCTTGGCATAACCTGTGGCACATTGTTATTAGGCCTTATGAAACCTCTATTATCAATATTTTGGGGATTTCTGTACATGGGATTCCCTTCTAACTCCAACCTTTCCATTCTAGCCAAAAGTTTCTTTAACATCTTAGTTACTTCATCCATCTAAGGGGGAAGGGCAGAGGAATCGGATGTGGAGGCTTCAACTCTCCTTATGGGTATGTCTCTATTAGATTTATTTCTGAGTCGATCGACAGCCAAAATATTTGACTCAACTTCCACAGTCGCATCCAGCATGTGAGCCAGGGAAGTGGCTCGCCTTTCCCTCAACAAAAGGCAAAAATCAGAGTCAAAGGCATTGGCAAAAGTAATTTTGGTTGAATCTTCCGAGGGCTTTATCGCAGCAGGAATCTTATGGTACATCTTATTGAACCTCTTGGAGAAGTTGGAAACAAACTCTCCTTCCTTTCTCTTCAAAGACCCAAACTCTGTCATGTAATACATGAAGTCTTTCTTATCTCCCCACTGTCTCAATAAGGCATTATCCAAATCCTCTATCCCATCAACAGATCCAGGAGGCAAGGCCCTAAACCACTTCCTAGCCTCACCTTCAAGGCCATGAACAAAAATCCTCATCCATACATCTGCATGCATGATGACATGATGATCTGTAAAACTGTAAAAGGATTCAAGGTGTTCTTCTGAAGTTATATCTCCTTTGCCTATAAACTTGGGAAGCTGCTTGAGGTAACCATCTGCTGGAAGGGCATTGAGTGGTTGAGGCAATATAAGGGGAGCATACCTAGCATCTATAATGGCCTCCATCCTGGTCATGGTGGGATTTGCTCCTGCCATAGGGATATTAGGTGGAGGAGAACTAGGAGGATAAGGGGTTTGAACAGGGGATATTGGGACTGAAATCCCAGGTGGAAAGGGAAAAAATAGAGGATTCTGAGGAGAGTCTACAGGACTGGAGTTGGCAGAGTCTTCCCTCTCTATAGTAGCAGGAACAATAATAAGAGGAGGGGTGGTAAAGTTAGAAGTAGGGAAATGTTCTGTTGTCCTATACCTAGGCCAAGGTATAGCTTCAGGGGAGAAAGGAGTGACAAGGATTTCACTCTCCAATCCTAGACCAGGAGGGGAAAAATCAACATGAACACTCCTGAAATTTAGAGTTCTAGAAACTCCAACAAAAAGTATGACAGGGAGATGAGAAGCAGAAAATGGAGTTTCTAGAGATGGAGATGGGGAATTATTAGAAATACCTGGTTCAACAGTAGAAGCTCCTTCCCTATGGGCCTTTCCCTTTCTTATAATCTTTTCTGGATCTGCTTCAGGTGTCGCCAAGGGCAGCTGCAGGGTAGATCTCGTGTGTCTGTCTCTGGAAGCCATGACTGAAACAATAGGTTCACCTCAGTGGAGTCATCACAATGGAGTCACCAAGTGAACAGTAGCAATATTCAAGGGCTCTGATGCTTGATGCACCTTCAGAATCAGAGGCTCAATGTCATTTATTTCCGGGGAAAATCTTGAACTTCGTTCCCAACAACGAAGCCAAAAATGTTAGCGTCAGAAGTCACTCCTGGATTGCGGCAGGAGCAGAGCTTGATGCCCATCCATTTTATGTCACGATTGGTATATAAGGGGGTGATCGAATGGATGCAGACCCAGAAGAATATCGTTTTAACTCAGAATCCTGAGCCAGGCTATGCACAAGCAGGTGAGGTCTTGATCTAACTTTAGTCAGTAAGTTGTAATAAGAGTGAGTAGGAGGAAGACTTCGGAGAGAAACTACAAAGGTCTGCTGTAGACATCAAACTTCCAACAACCCGTAGAAGAAAGAAAAAACACTGAAATGTGCCAGGATGACATAGTTACAATAACAAAGTGATCATACTTGCATCACGGTGGCTACTATAACAGCACGCTTGAATCTTTCAATGAGATACTCAGGGTAAGAGGGAGAAAAAGACACATGAGACTGATTTAAAACCGGTGAAAACACTGTCATGATCCAACATACATCACGTAACTTAATCACCCTCGACTAGACCTGCCAATTCTGAGTGTCTTAAAACAAATCTTACAGAGAGATGGAGAGAAGCTGACTTTCATTAAACAGGAGGTCTCAGATACACCTCATAATCGGAGAACCAAAAATTTCATTAAAGCTTTATAATTTGTGAGCATAACTCAACCATCGATAGATACAAAAATGGAAAAAATTCATTCATATACTTGGATCAAAGCCCAACATGAGCTTCGAGTTACTGCATTGAAGGCATTACGTCTACATGTTTTTTGGAAGACTGTGAATGCAGTCTCTGGGCCATTGTGCACTTTGGTCAGACACCACAGTGTTCCAGAACGAGCCTGCAAGGAGTTGACAAGATGACAGTCCTTTCCTGGACTTTCCATTTATGGTGGAAATGATTTCCACCCACCACCAACCGTTTCAATAATTGCTTCCTTGGGATTAAAAATGGCCCCGATCAACTATGCACCTTTGGGATGTGGAGGATTCTGATTCTGCCACCTCGATCTTCTAAACGGCTTCATGGTAAGACATGGAGGCAGACACGATAACTGGGGCACCTAACGGGGAGCAGCGGATGAGCAGTGACTAGACAGGGATGATTTGGCATATTAGATGTGGAAGTGAGACGAGGAGAGGCTAGAAGATGAATGTGGCAGATCTTGTGGGGGCCACGGAGATACGGTGGTCGGATGTGATTTTTCGAAGGGGAACACGTCTCCTATGACGGGATGACGTGATAGGGAGAGGGACAGGCGTGGGAAGACAAGAGGGATTGAAATAGAAAATGATATGCCACGAGGGTGAGTGGAAGGCGAGTGTGTCCTAATGAGACAAGGGCGAAACGAGTGATGTGACTAGTGGACAGAAGGCCAAGTGGAAAATAGGTGGCAAGAGGAGGGGGGGACACAAGGATGAGGCGCCACGATAACAAAGGGGCCCACACTGGAAAATCTCCCATATCGGACTCCCCCCCCATAATTAAAGGTAGAACGACAGGGGGGGTCTGGAATGGGACCTCAACCGTAGATCTGGGTGCGGCTCACCTGAACCTTCAGATTCATGCATGGTAAAACTATCATATCAGACCCCCCCACTCATTAAAGGTAGGACGACAAGAGGGGTCCAGAATTGAATATGGACTGAAGATCTGGGCGTGCATATCCTGACTGCCTAGATCTACGTGCTACATAATTCAGAGTGCTTATGCGTCCCCGAATTAGGATAAGTGGGGTTTTAACCCATTCTTTGCCATTTTTTCTCCAAAGAGGGCACCTCATAGGAAAACACCCCTCATACAAGATTATGTGCTAACAGGATTGTAAGAAACTACAAGCATAAAGGGTGGTGATGCGTCGTGAAGTAGGGGATGGCTCCCACAATAGAGACGAAGAATCTGACAAAAGGAGGGCGATGGAAACCCCTTTGGATCTGGATGAAACTGTAAGGAGCCTCATGGATGAATTACAGAGTTGCAAGGCCGACAACGAGAGATTGATAAAGGATCTAGAAAAACAAACGAAAATTAATGCAGTCTTGCTGAGCTTATCCAATATACATAGGCAGCTACATCATGGACCTGCAACCAGTCATAAGGACCGATGACATACTAAGAGAATTCAAAGTCCACCTGATATACAAAAACGTGGTTCCATAAGTGGCCACACTAGGAGGAGTACCTCGAGGAAGATCCAACTTGGAGACATGGGACACTCATCGGGAGAGTCCTCCGGAAAGGAAACTGGAAACTCTGAGGGATCTTCTAGTAGCAAAAATAGCTTACATTCTCAAAGGAAAGGAAAGAAGCAAAATCATTCCAAAATTCATGACCCCGAAGAGTTAAATAAATCCAAACCACCCTCTTTCAATGGAGATATTGAGAAAGGGGAAGAGGTAGAAGCTTGAATGCTTGGTTTAAAGAAGTACTTCACAGTCCATGACTACTCTGAAAACTTGAAGGCTCGAATAAGTATATTCAACCTGAATGAAAAGGCTTCCATTTGGTTGGAAGACCTTAAGAATGTGAAGTGAATCCATGAAGAGGACTTATCATGGAAACAGTTTGAGAAACACTTCAAGAAGAAGTATCCGTCAGAGAAATACTTTGATGGGAAGACTAAGGAGTTCTATGAACTCAAGCTGGGACAACTCAGCATAGAGGAATATGTCAATAAATTCCTTGAGCTGCTGAGGTATGCACCCTACATAAAGGATGAAAAAGTAAAAATGCAACGATTTATTAGTGGGTTACCTCAGACCTACCAGAACATGATTGAGTTTGATGAGCCAAAGACCTTAGAAGACACTATCTGAAAGGTAAGGTATTGCTATGAACAACTCGAGAGTTAGACAGAACCTCACGAGGACTGGAAGAAGAAGAGTAGTTTGGGATTCAATAAGAAGGGGTTCAAATCCTTAATATTTAAGAACTATAGGAAGGAATATAGGATAAGCCTTCCTACTAGAAGTATATATCAACAAAATTTCCCCTCCCAGAGTGGAAATAAACCTTTTGGAGCAACCCCAGGAAAGACTGATAACCCAAAGAAGGAACCCTTGAAATGGACCCTTGAAATGTTGGGGTTGTGGAGAAGAACATCTACTGAGGGATTGCCCACAAAGACAAAAAAACAATAGGAGATTCTACAATGTCCAAGAAGCTACCACAATCAATGATGTGGCTAGGATCATGCCACGAATTTATGCATCTTTGGATAAAAAACAAGCTGAACACCAAGCTTCAGTGGTGGATATGGAAGGTATGATTGCCAACCATTTGGTTTCTTTTTTAATTGACCCTGGTTCTAATTTGAGTTATGTAGCCCCTCATACTATTGATCAGTGTAAACTGCAACCAATTAGACATGTTAAACCATGGTTAGTACAACTAGCCATTGGCACTAAAAGAAAAGTAGCAGAGGTCATACCAGCTTGATAATTCCTTATGGATGGATTGCCCACCCAAGATACCCTTAACATACTTCCCCTAGGATCTTATGACTTGTTGATTGGTATGGACTGGCTAGATTCTTATAAAACTAAATTGGATTGTTACCATAAAACCTTAGAATGTGTAAATGAAGAAGGGAGAAAGATAACCCTTCAAGGGATTCAGAAGCATGTCTCAGTGAGACAAATATCAACCCTTTAAATGAAAAAGTATTGTAGAAAGGGATGTCCTCTATATGCAATATAGGTGTTGGAATACTTTGAAGATGAAAAACCAAACCTATAGGACCACACCATATTAAGAGAGTATAGAGACGTGTTTCCAGAAGAGTTAGCGGGTCTACCTTCGATAAGAGACATTGACTTCTCGATAGAACTTGCACCAGGAGTAGTGCCAGTGTCTAGGACACCCTATAGGATGAGTACACCTAAACTAGTTGAGCTCAAGCTACAACTAAAGGAAATGATGGAAAAAGGCTACATCCAACCCAGTGTGTCTCCATGGGGAGCACTAGTCTTGTTTGTGAAGAATAAAGATGACACACTCCAACTATGCATAGACTATAGACAACTCAATAAGACAACCATAAAGAACAAGTACCCCTTACCAAGAACCAACGACTTGTTCGACCAATTAGGGGGTGCTTCCATTTTCTCAAATATTTACTTAAGGTCTGGATACCATCAAGTCCGAATCAAGGATGAAGACATCCAAAAAACAACCTTTAGGACCATATATGGTCACTATGAATTTGTGGTGGTGCCATTTGGATTAACCAATTCCCCCACCACTTTTATGTGCTTGATGAATAATGTACACAGATTCCTAGACACATTTTTATTGTTTTTCATTGATGATATCATAATCTACTCCAAGAACAGAGAGGAACATGAAGAACATATTAGAATTGTAATTCAAGTACTAAGAGAACATCAACTCTACGCTAAGTTTAGCAAGTGTGACATTTTCCAGAAGCAATTCCATTACTTAGGCCATGTTATTTCTAAAGAAGGGGTGGCAGTAGACCCTGAAAAGATCATATCTATTATGGAATGCCATACCCCAAAGGATGTATCTGATATCAGATCCTTTATGGGCTTATCAAGATACTATAGAAGGTCCATAAAAGGATTTTCCAAGATTGGTTGTCCAATCACTACCCTTCAGAAAAAGGGGGTTAAATTCACTTGGACATCAGAATGTGAAGAAAGATTTCAGGAACTGAAATACCTTCTGACCCATGCGTCCGTGCTGAATATTGCAGGCCCTGATAATGACTTCCTCGTGTGCACATATGCCTGCAAGGAAGGAATCAGAGGAGTCCTTATGCAAGAAGGATGTGTAATTTACTAAGAATCTAGAAAATTGAATGAGCATGAAATCAATTATGTGACCCATGATCTAGAGTTAGCTTCCATAGTGCATGCTTTAAAAATGTGGAGGCATTACCTCCTGGGTAGGATATGTTTACTTATGACATACCACTTTGGGTTGAGGCACCTTTTTGATCAACCAAAACTCAACACTAGACAAGCTAGGTGGATGGATCTCCTTAGTGAGTTTGATGTCGAAATCAAACACATCAAAGGAAAGGAAAATAGGGTCGCTGATGCCCTTAGCATAAATGCGAAAACAATTCACCTGGAAGTGGTAAGCACCTTTGAAATGAATGCTAGGGAAAGAGTCAAGAATTCACAAGAAACAGATGCATTCTTCAAGACCGTGACATCATACCTAAAGAAAGATCCCACAGGGCTAAAATACGAAGGATATCAGATGCTGGCTGAAGGTCTGTTGACTTATAGAAACAGATTGTATATCCCAAGTTGTGATGACTTGAAGAGGTTCATAATGAACAATCTACACAAGAGACCATATATTGGTTATCCAGGTGTTGGTGTCTAAAGATGTCTAAAAACAACCTTATTTTAACATTAATTTATCAACCCGAGGATTCGTCTTTTATCTCAAGAATATCAACAAGGTCTATGTAGATAGCTCGTAGAGGATAAAATCGCGTAGTTAAAGAAAACCTGAGTTTATCCACAATCAAGTTCCTCAAATTTTCATTAAAGATTCCAAAACTAAGATCTTACTTAACATAATTGAAATTTGATTACTGATATGCTGTAACTGAAAAGGAACTAACTAATATGCTGAATTCATTTAACTAAAAAACAATAATTGAATATGAATAAAGACTTGCAAAATTGACTATTAACTATGAATCAAATTGTTGAAAAGGAAATAGAGAATTAATCTATCTATGGAAAGAAACAACAATTGTAATATAATCAAAAGGAACAACAAATGTAACTTAATGGAAAGGAACAACAATCGTAACTTTAACTGAAAGGAACAACAAATGCGAATCTAAGTAAAATGAATAGTGTATATGAAAATGTGAGGAACTGTCAAGCAATAAACTACAGTAAAGGAAGTTGGAACAACAATCATTAATACTCGAGAGAAATGTCTTATCTTTTGTACGCAAATAGCATAAAATCATTAATACACTGATCCATTCGTCTTAAATATTGTAAAAGAGAATTGAATCATAAAACATAAAGCAAAATTGATACAATTACAGATTTGAGACAGTAGCTCATTTAGACTAGGCCCTTGGTCCTCAGAAGCACTGCTACTAGAAACTCAATATGTAGAAATGGTGAAAATGTTCAAAGATTTTATTGATTTCATAGCTGGTACAACATTCACAAAAACTGCTTGCGCAAAGTAATTCTGAGTTATGAATACTTGGACACAATTCTTAGATTATTCTTTCAGGATCAATTACCCTTTATATATAAAATAATCTGAGTAAATTAAGCCATCCTGAGGATCGAGAGATCCTCAGGATTGCTTTACTATTATAAAGTTACAATATAGAAAATCAATCATTTTCAAAATTGATTTCCGCCAAAAGTCCTCAACCTCCAATAGCTTATGCATCTTCAAGATCTCCTTTTTTATTTCGGTTTTGACAATATTTATCCAATCCTGTAACAAAATCAAACAATTCCAATCATATTTTAGAATCTATTTAATACAATTTCAATAATATCACTAGAAGACATATTAATCATTTTCTATCCTATTTATCCCTAATTAACATAAAAGTCAATCAAGATTATATCATGAACTGTGGGAATAAGGAGGATATTTGTACCTTTTTCATAACCCAACATACCTCCCAGCTTACCTTCTTGCATGTCCTCATGCAAGCTGAGATCTTACATGTAAAGCAATGATGTTGTTGTTAGAATATAGAATATGGTGTGCTCGTTTTACCATTGACGATACCCTCGTCACCCAACCACAGGTCAAAGCCTCCCTTCGAGCACCTTAACCTTGACTTAGAATTCCTCCAGAAGCAAACCCTAGGCTAGATATCCAAACATAGAGTAGCGCATCAATACCCAAGGATAGCGCATCACAAAAAGCTGATCAGATGTTCTAAACCCTAGCCAAGAGATATTCAAGCCAAAACTGAGATCTTGCTACTGTTGCAGCTTCTCCAGCTCTTCCTCCAAACCTGCGCACAAGACTGCAACTGCAGTGTGCACCAAACTGCAGAACTGCAATTCTGAGATGTGACAAATGAGAACTAGCGCCCTGTATTTATAGTAATCCTGCCAGTTTTGCTGGGGCCGACTTCTCCTTCTGGGTATGTGTCTGTTCAGTATATTATTATTAT